>LT727955.1:368764-381527 GCA_900157175.1 Oithona nana
TTTGACAATTTTTCTCGTGAAATCAAAGTTATCAAGAGCTAAAAAGTTCAAAACCACAACATTTTCACGAGTTTTTCACCCAAAAAAATCGACAATTTTCTCGAGAAATCAAAGTTGAATTTTTGGACAAAAAATGAAGATTTCGAACAGTGTGAAAAGTAACCCAAACCAGACTTTTTTTAGTGCTTCACTTTTTATGTGTACAACCATTATTTATTTGCTGCCTATAGTGCGATTTGTACTATTTTTCAGGTTCAAAATGTCTAATGTGCATAGTTGCGGTCCCACTAAATCATACTTGATATGAAAGCAGTTCTCATTTGTTTCCCTACCTTGTCATTACACTTTGCAAGACTAATAAAGCCATCGATTTTCTAAGTTACCCTTTTTGGAGGCCAATTAATGGGGCATGACCAATTTTTAGTATTATAGCCCTGCTGCCCCAACCCTTAATTTTTTCCATAAATTCGTCTTTGGTCACAGTTTATATTGAACCAATAATACATTTTCACACAAATTGCAAACATTTTGGAATTGGCATATAGAGTGGCTACTTATAATGCCAAAAGTTTAAAATTCTGCTAAATGAGACCTGTCATGAAAGATTTTCTGACCTATATTTTACACAGTGGTTTTATAATCAACAAAAAAAATCTTATTTGAATTTGCAAGTCTAATATTGATTTGCCACGAAAGTTCGAGGAAAACTAATTTATTTTTCAAATGAGACTTTTTTGAGTCATTTTCAAACACTTTTAAAATTAAAGGTTAAAGTCAACAAAGAAGTTGAAGCCTTTGTGTTTCATATTTCATATCAGAAAAAATATAAATCTCAACAATAGAAGAGCAATAAAAAAACTTTAAAAAAAAAACGCCATCTAACGCAGGAAATCAATATGCAAAAAAAGTATTCCAATTTTCAAGCAAAAATCTTTTAAGGTCATGCACGCTTTGCAACAAAAAATTCTTGAGGTTAAAGACGAACAAAAAAGATAATAATACGTGACAATTTTAGAAGCTACTGTTGAACATAAAAGTGGGTAAAATAGTGGCTGAAAAAATGAGCGTATTTTAGTGGCTGCTGCTTGCCCGTGAAGAATTTTTACTCCTCAATTGATGCCTTGCGGGAAGATTTTTTTTAGCTCTCTGTGTAGAGAAGAAGTCCTCAGGCCATTTTTTCAGACCTGTGCCCAATGTCATATTTTCTGCTAAAATTACAATGAAAGAAAGAAAAAAAAAATACTCGCAAGGTTTTCTTTTGTGCAAAAAATAGTTTTGAATTGTAAACAATTCAAAACTGATTCTCAAACATACAAAAGAAAAATGATTTCATTTTTTTGAAGGATAAGACATTGCGTTTACTACTATGAGACCCATTGGAGGGACCCTACAGATTTTGAATGCAATTCGGCCTTGTGTACGTACGTAGTAGTAGAGTCTCTTGTAGTAAAACTTGCGTCACGTCCTCGTTTTTGGCCAAGGAAGCCATTAATTCAACACCAAAAAAAAATCATGCTTGATTGAAAATCTTCCAAAAAATCCTCTTCATAGATGAAATTTAAAATATTCATTCATCTTACAGTGTTTAAAATTGTCTCAAAAAGTCTAAAATTTTCGTATTTTATTTGAATTTTAGCGCCAAATATCAACAAAAATGAATTTGAAAATTCAAATGAAACATTTTTAATGATTTTCAAAAGACTGTGCATTTAAAATTAGTCTTAGAAATGATGTTTGAATTTGAAAATTCAAATGAAACATTTTTTGATAATTTTCAAAAGACTGTGCATTTAAAATTAGTCTTAGAGATGATGTTTCCGTTGAGCAAAATGGATTTGTTAGGTCACCACATGTTTGACAAAGGAAGGTAAGATAATTCGCGCAGCAGCAGCGTAGCACTTATAGCAGATCTCCTAGAGTAGTAGTAGTCACTTTAGTGCTGCTGCTGCTGTGTTGTGCATTCCAACGTTGTAGAGGCTGGAATTTTAGATGTGACCTTGATCCCTAACCACAAAATAATGAGAGGGGCCCATGGACTGAAATTCTATGTTGTAGCCACTGATAACACAGATAAAAACACAGAAACAAAAACAATTTCTTCGTTTTAACCTTAAAAATTGCTTAAAATGATCAAAATATTTCGTTTTATAATTATTAAAAACCCACACACATTGTTTGAAAATTAATCAAAATGTCGCATTTGAATTTTTTAATTTTGGCATTTTCCACCAATTTTTGTCCTATTAAAACTGACCACATTTTTAATTAACTTTTGTCCACTCAAAATGTAAACGTAGCTCGCTTCGCTCGCATTGTTGAATGAGACTTTTTCTGTGATTTTCAAACACCGTGGCCACACTGAAATCTATAAGGTTGAATTAGGATTTTAAAAGTTACGATATATGCGATGCTTCTCTCTCATTCTTTTTTACAAGATCGTGATATGTGTGGGGGCCTGAATTTTACAACTGCAATGAATGGGACAAGAATAATATCACTTGTAGTAGGACTGCATTGTACTGCAAAAGTAAAGGGGCAGGATAATGCATTTGCATGCTGAAATGAAATCCTTTTGCGGCATGACTGCAGAGCAAAATCATAATTCTCCTTCTCGCACACAATGTTTGAACACAGTTTTAGTTTTTGACTTTATTTTGTTACAATTATGAAAAACTGAAAAAAATATCAAATTACAAGATTTTTAGCTATGCTTATCTACGAGTATAGTTTTGAATTTTAACGCCAAAAATCCGATTTTTTGCTTTGAAAAAACGTCAAAAACTAAAGCTGTGCTTTGTGCATTTTCACAGATATCCATCAATGATTTTTTTTCAACTGAACTAGAGGTAGAAAGTTTAAAGTGGACTTTTTTTTGCATGTGGTGACTATAGAATTGAGGAATTTTTGCTACACTAAACATCTGGTGAACACTATCCAATATTCTTCCCAAACATAAATAGAGTGAAAATGAGTCTGGCACATTCCAGAAGAATGTTTTCCATCTGTTTTGAAAATATTTCTGAGGAAATTGATTTTTGCAATGTTGTTGGGTCTAGCGTTAGCGTGAGATTGGGCCTTTAAAAACAAAAATTATGAGACGTTTTGGACTCGGCCCCAGCCGAAAAAAGGTGCTGAGTCATGCCATATATACTAGAGAGAAACTAGAAAATGCACCTAATAGCCTTTTTCAGACAATCATAAATTCTTTGGAAGATAGCAGATGGAAAACAAGATGAGATATATGCGCCAAACACATCTGCTCGTTTTTGCCATGTTTATTTTTAAAAACTCATACAAACTTTTGTAGATAGAGTAGTGAATCAATAGTCCAATAATGGTTTTGAAAAAAACCCTTTATGTTGTGACCATGGTAATTTAGGTCAGTAAGGTCAACGGAAATAGCTGGAAAAAAAGGTCGAATTTTTAAAATTTCCGGGGATGATGTTTCATTTTCCCAGGAAGAGAGAAGAGACCATTGAACTTCCTCTACTACGCAGGGGTCATCATGTGCTCCCATGACAAAAAGGAGAGAGGATCGAGGGGGGTTGGAAAACTCTCATGAAAGAGATCGATTTTTTCACATACATGTATCCCTCGAAAACTAACGGTCGATACTGATGCTTTTCTGTTTTTCTTTGCATCATCAGTTTGAGGCCTAGATTTTTGAAATACTTAGTTGAAAACCGGCAATTTTGTACCATGACTCACTTTGACCCACTTCTCAACATTTTTCAAAATAAAGTCAAAACGTAAACTAGGAATTTGTTTCCTTACAGAAATCGTAATAGATCATCAAAATCGAGAAAATGGAAATTTCCTCCCTAATTATGGAGATAATGACGATAATGTGGGATAGAAAATGGAATTTTCTTCCCTGCTTTTGCATATTTAGGGACGGAAAATGCCAAAAGCAGGGAAGAAAATCATATTTTGAAGGATTTTTTTTCCGAGGGGACGAAAAAAACGCGAAAACGGGGAAGGATTTCGGTATAGAAGGAAAGAAAGAAAAGGGCCTGAATCATGTCAGGCCTGAATCGTGCACATTTGGTCTGAAACAAGATGGGCCTGAATCGTGACCGGCCTGAATCGTGACAGGCCTGAATCGTGACAGGCCTGAATCGTGTCCGGCCTGAATCGGCTGGCCTGATCCAAATGTGAATCAAGAAAAATCACATTTTGGGGGATTTTTTTCCGAGGGGACGAAAAAAACGCGAAAACGGGGAAGGAATTCGGTATAGAAGGAAAGAAAGAAACAATTTTGTCTTAGATTCAGTTAAGGGAAGTAATTAAACAACACAACGCGGTAATCTTTGGATTCCTGGTCCTGCTGATTATCCTGGTTGGTGGTGCAGTACTACTGCTACTCTTGGGTAAAGCAGCAGACGGTAGAGCTCTAGTTGGAGAGCAGCAGACTGCAGTAGTAGTAGCGACAGACGTTGGTGGTGGTGGTGAAGCTGCTTTGTGTTGTTGTTGATGGTGAGGATTTGCAGCTGTCGCCTTGCTTCCCCCCTTAATTTTCAGTTACCCAATGGCGTTCCTAGGGACAAGATGTTCCAACGAATTCGTCGAAGTTTTCGCAAGAAAAAAGCTTCTCATTGCTTTAATTGTGGGCATACCAGCAAAGCCTGTTACCACCAAGAATACGAGAACATTAATCTCAACCAACAGAGCAAATCTGATCATTTAAAATGGCTAGACTTGGACGCCAATAATGATTTGAAATTACAGCAACAGTTTAGTCAGTTGAGACAAAGACCGCATTCTGTTTACAATGAGTACACAAATATGCCATTTGGAGATATCACGGTAATTATCATTAGAAGAAAGCAGATTTTCACACCTCAAATAGTCTCAACAAAAATTCCTCTCTCTCTGGTTAGATGGAGTTTATAAACATTGATGTCATAAATGACACCTGGATACATCAAATATTTGCACTTCTATCGTAAACTATTGAACTCCGTGAGCTGTGTAAAAACTAGAGTGAAAGCATCTCAGGAATTTGAAATTGAACTGAAAGGTCATGGATACAGGAGACTAAAGTCAAGAAAGAAAATATTTGACTACTGGCAAACTCTCGTTTTAGTCTATGATTGACCTTTTTGTGACTTCCTTTCCTATTTAGCTTTGCGTGCCAAAAATGTTTAGACAGACAGGCAGGCGTCACTATCTTCTTTTTATTAAAGCCCAATCTCTCATACCATCGGAATTTCCGGTGAAATGGTTTTACTAGGAGGCCACAAACCACCAACCAAAATCTCTGCTGCAGTTGAATGTGGCATTTTTTGTCCTCTTTGATAAAGAGCTTGAAAAAAATTAGCATTCTTATCAGTCTGTTTGTCCTTCAAACATTCCTTACTAAGTCAACAATTTTGGACTAATTTCAGGAGACCAATAATCGAATCATGGCGGCAGCCCAATACGGAAACACTTCGGATTTAACGGGCTTGAGGAGCCAGCTTTCCATCAGCCGAAATGGACATCCCAATGGTACCCTCCACGCCCCCGCCCACGTTCTCCACCGGGCCAGTCCGGCTTTGAATGTTCGTTCCGATTCACCCAATATCATCAGTGGGGGTGGTGCACCTCCGGCCCTACCCCCACGCTCCCACCAAATTGAACCCCCCAGGGTTCCACCCTCCATGGATGCACCTCCACCCCCTCCACCTCGTCGAAGCACCAACAATGCTAATCCGCCACCTACCCCACCTCGAGGTACAACCCCACCGCCCCCCAATTCGAGCATGTACAGTAACAGTCCGATCACTACCTCCATACCTCCTCCTTTGTTGAAAAGGATGTCTCCAGTACCTACTCATGCCTCGAGGGCCACAGGTATCGCTGTTAGTCATAGCCAGCGGGGTACCTCACCAGTGACTACCTCACACCCCATGAAGGTTCACAATACCCGAGAGATGCAGCAAGCGGTCCAGCAACAGTTACAAATGCACCAAGCCACTTCCCACATCTTTCCCGAGGATGGCAAACCTTTGGAACCCCCACCACCCTACCCCATGGGTAGTGCCGCTTCCAATACTCAGCATACCCCCAGTTTAAATGCCAACCCCCCGCCCAGCTACTCTCAATCCTTTGCCATTCAGCGACAAAGTCCGACTTTGAGTTCGACATCTAGTGAATATCAAGTGATGACTTCGGCCAATTTCCGGCGAAGTCCGGCACCCATCAATAATCACATGATGACCGGCATGGCAGCTGTCTATCAGCACACCTATAATGGGCATGCCGGGCACGGCCCCTCGCCCATTCCCGCTTCGCCTAGCCCCTCGGCCACCAGTATGATGTCGGGCTCCTCCCGAACCTCGAGTACTCTGCAAGCCTGGTCGGCGCGGCCCGTGACACAAAGTCCTGTGATAATGCAAAAGGTGCAATCGGTGCAGGTGCAAAAGCCCAGATTGCAAACCGCCAAACCCATCGCACCTGTACCCACACCTACTTCAGCAGCACCTAGCAGTGCACCTATTCTCCCACCGCCAAGTTACGAAAAATCATTGCAAGAAAATTGTCCATCGCCTGTGATCAATCAAGTGCCACCTCCTCCACCTTACCCCAGCACCGCCGTGGCCTCCAGCAAAGAGTTGGCAGTCAATCCTGGGGTCAATCAACAAGTGATCAGTACCGCCAAAGTCGTCAACAACAAGCCGGTGTTGCAACGCAAGTGTTCTCCCATGGTCTCCGAAGCTAGTTCCACCTCCAGATCTGAGTCACCCATTTCTGATTCTCAGCAAACCATATCCAGCGAAAATACTGTCTCCTGTAGTCCTTCCAGTTTCAATGACATTACCGATTCCGGTATTGAGAATGCTAACCGGAATAAGAAGGAATCCACCACTCACATTTCCTCGCCTAAACCCGAACGTCGACAAATCAGTCCGGCCAAAGAAGAGACGAGGAAATCTATTATCAAAGAATGTCCACCTCAAGCTTTCAAATTCTACATGGAATCCCATATTGGAGCCGTTTGGCATGAATTTGAGGAACGAAAGAAACGACGAAACGAGTTGAATGACGCCATTGCTAATTCACAAGGAAAGTTATACAATCAATCTGTGGAGGCTTTCGTTAACCAATTGAATCAGTTCGAAAGCAATTATTTGCGAATGAAGCGAGCTAAGTTGACCATCAAGGACTTTGATATCATTAAGAGGATAGGTGTGGGTGGATTTGGCGAGGTCAATTTGGTGCGAAGGAAAACCACGGGACCCATGGGGGGTCCCACTCATGGAAGAAATAACATTTTTGCCATGAAAACCTTGAAGAAGAGTATTGTGATGATGCGAAAACAAGTGGCTCATGTCATTGCGGAGAGAGACATCCTTTCTAAAGCTAACAATGAATGGATTGTCAAGCTGCATTACTCATTCCAGGTAGGCATCGCTTGCAAACTGCTACTCAAGATTGAAATCTGATGCTTTTTTCTTACTAAGATTATTGTAACTCTAATTCTCTTCGTATTTTGCAGGACAAAAACAATCTGTACTTTATCATGGAATACGTTCCTGGTGGAGATCTGATGTCATTGCTTATCAAGGAGGACAAGTTCACCGAAGATCGAGCAAGGTAACTATTTGACACCAAATGCATGATTAATTGATGATTTTAAAATCTTCTTCTTTTAGGTTTTACACATACGAGTTGGCCTGCGCTGTCCAAAGCGTTCATGATATGGATTTCATTCATCGTGATATCAAACCCGACAACATTCTGATTGATGCGAGGGGTCACTTGAAGTTAACTGATTTTGGTCTTTGTACTGGATTTCATTGGAGACATGATTCCAAACAATATGACCATGGTATTCTAGAATCTGCACACATCCGACAAGATTCTATGGATCCAAAGTCCCTGAATTTAGACGAAGGACAATGTTCATGCCAACAATATGCCAACGGTATGAAACCTCTTGACCGTCGGGCACGGAAAAAACGCTGCATGGCCCATTCCCTAGTCGGCACCAATAACTACATTGCACCTGAAATTCTGATGGCCAAGCATCCCAACCAGTTGCCCTATACCAATTCCTGTGACTGGTGGTCCGTTGGAGTTGTCTTGTACGAAATGATCATCGGTCGACCTCCCTTCCATGTTCACGCACCGCACAATACTGATAGGGATAACATGTTTGCTACGCAAGCAAAAATCCTCAATCATAAGGAAACCCTGGATATCCCAGTCAATGAGATATCTAGAGAGGCAGCTAGTTTAATCCGAGGTTTAATTTGTGATGCTAGTGAACGGTTAACTGCAGATCAGATTAGCAACCATTCCTTTTTCAACAAGATTCCCAAAGAGAAGAACATTCGTGAATTAGAAGCTGAATGGAAACCCAAGTTGGATAATGAAGAAGATACGCAGAACTTTGATTTCCCAGAAAACGAACATTTAAGTCAAGTTCCGAATTTTGAGTCCAATGATCAAGGTGGTGATTCCAATGCCAATCAATTTTATGGGTTTACCTTCAGAAGATTTTTCACCAATGGTGGACCCACACCTGATTTCTTTCAAGGCAATTCAAGTAGCAATAACCAAAATTCAATCAACCGTCCTGGAACAGGCAATAATCATACCAATGCTGGTTCCAACACCTCTAATCATTCAAGTAGTACGGCCATCAGTACTCCACCCAACAATAGCATCAATTCAGATTCTGCTGTCTATGTGTGATTCCATTCGATTACTATTCCAGATGAATACTTGTAACTGTTGCAACACACATTATTACATACAAATTGGCTGTGTATTATCCACTGTACTACTCTCTTTATTTTGTTTCAGTCTAACCCACCTACATACATGCTATTTTGCTTGATAAAATGATGACCTCTTGAAATATGAAAATGCTATGATATTACTCTTTATATTATTATCAGCTGCGATCTAAATACAGATGACATGACAACTATAATTCTAACCAATCGGTCTTGTTTCTTTGATCAACCAATCAAGACCAGCTTGTTGACCCATTTCCTTTAACAGTGGTCCAACAACGTCAAGGCACTTTTGGTGATATTGATTGATGTAATTGATTTCCTCTTTGGTCAAAAGTGTAGGATCAATCAATTTTTGTTGAATAGGACATAGGGTCAGGTCCTCAAATGTCAAGTATCCACGATCCCGGAAATTATGCTCAGGTTCAGCTTTGATGATATGCACCAAGTTTTCTAAGCGGATTCCAAATTCTCCATCTTGATAGAATCCAGGTTCATTGGAAAGTACCATGCCAACCTGCAATCCTGGATCATCAAGGTGAGGTAATCTGCAATGAATACCCATGGGACCCTCATGAACGTTCAAGTAGTGACCTACGCCATGACCTGTGCCATGTCCATAGTCCAAGCCAACTTCCCAAAGAAACAATCTGGCAATCGTATCCAAATAATTCCCTTTGATCTTGTTGGGAAAAACTGTTGTGGCCAATTTGATTTGGCCTTTGAGAACACGAGTGTAACACTCCTTTTCAAAAGCCTTAGGAGTACCGAAATGCAAAGTTCTGGTGACATCAGTGGTTCCATCCTTATACTGACCACCGGAATCACAAAGATCTTGAACAAAAAATTCATTACATTGAAAGATATTTCATTAAACCCTAAGTAACTTACAGATTTCCTTTGTAGTCAAGGTTTTATCAGTCTCCGGACTTGGTTGATAATGCTGGATGGCAGCATTGGAACCAACTGAACTGATGGTAGGAAAACTTAACCCTACAAAGTTGTCCATGGCAGCTCTCAAGGATTCCAACTTATCGGATCCACTGATTTCAGTTACTCTTCCTTTAGGTACCTCTTTTTCAAGCCAAGCAAAGTAACTACAAAGAGCTGCACCATCACGGATGTGACAATTGACAAAGCCTTGGATTTCCACTGGATTTTTCTTGGCTTTTGCAATGGTGACAGGTGAACATTCTGTGATAGCTCTGTTACTGGATTTAGGAACTCCTTGGATGCTTAAAAGCAATGCTTGAGATGACTCATTGGACAACCAAATGGTCTTGTTTTTCAAGCTAGACAAAAAGCCAGTGATTGCTTCATATGGTTTGATTTCGACAACATTTGAAGCGTCGTGCAAGTGATTGATGACTTCCTTAGTCACTTGTTCAGCATTGACAAAAAAGTAAACCTTGTCTTGAGTGATGACAGTGTAGCAGAAAAAGACAGGATTACAAATGATGTCTGATCCACGCAGATTTAAAAACCATGCTGAATCATCTAGAGCTGAAAGGACAAGTACATCTACTCTTTTGTCGTTCATGACACCTCTGATCTCTTTGCTTTTGTCTTGCCAAGACTTCCCAGAAAACTTGATTTCCAAAGGTTGGATGGGTTGTTTAGGACGTTCTGGTTGACTTAATCCCCAAACTTTATCCACAAGATTATCAGTCACAGCTTTAAGCTTGATGTTGTAGCTCTCCAGACACCGTTCAAGCTGTTTCCATTCAGTGACTGACATCAAAAAAGGATCCACTCCAACATTGGCATCAGCATCCAAATGCTTGGTCAACCATTGACCTTGAGACGGTGTTTCTGTGGATCCATCCTTCATCAAAGTCCAGTTTTCATCCATTTGATTCTGAGCTTGAATCCAGTACCTGGCATCGGTCCATAGGAGGGCTTGATTTGCAGTGACAATAGCTGTACCAGAACTGCCATTGAATCCAGTGATAAATGCACGTCTCTCGTCGCAAGAAGCCAAGTATTCCGAATGGTGGGCATCACTTGAAGGGATTATGTAGGCAGATATTGCCTGATTGACCATAAGTTTCCTCAAGCTTGACAAGTAGCTCGAGGTTGGGATTTTCATGATGACTGCCTAGTTGATGAAGTCATCCGCAAGATAAAAATATCATGCTTTATTTAGGAGATAAAGGAGATTAACTTTTTGAAGGTTACGATTGCTACTGGGCTTCTATAAGGCTATGGGCTTCTGCAATAACATAACATACTATACTTCATAGTTCGCACGGAATTGATGATTACAAAATCTGTTTGCTTTTGAATAAAATGTGAACCTTGGATTCACGAGCGAAACCGAAAAGTTCATTTTTTCCAGACTTACATATGTATCTCCGAACCAGCTCCAAACTGGTGACTCATCTTTCATCTTCAATTTTTCTTCCACATTCCTGATTTCATCTTCCATCATTTCTTCAAATATCCTGAAGTTTGATTTATCGCAGCAATTATCTGTGAAACTCTCGCAACCTTCTTGCTTCAAATGACACAAACCAAATAGTACGCCAAAATGGATTTTAAATAGGTACGTATGAACAAGGAGCCATGACCGATTATATTTGTGTTGAAAAATATTTGCTTAAGAATGAATACAAAGAAGTGGTTACAGAGCTTCAGCAGACCTTTAAAACAATCGTTGTTTATGACTACTTGACGAAAAATGGATACCAAAGTGTGTCAAAAAGTTGGCTAAGGCCCTTCTGGAGGAGGACAAGAGTGAATGATACTACTCTAGAGTATCTAATAAGCGTACATATGTACGGAAGGGTATTTTAACAAATTTTCCACTATGTATGGGCTTATTAGATTCACTGTACGATGCCTTGCGAGAGAAAATTTTTTTGTGGAATATACAAATCTAGGAAAATAATGAAAGTAAGCTTTTACCTACCAATAATTACCTTCATTGTGATGATAAAACTTGTCTTGAAATGATTATTATAGATACTTTGCAGGTTATAACTAAAAAAAATAGGTAGATATTTTTTGAAAATTCTACTATGTACGATTATTAGATCCTTGTACGATAGGGGTTCAATGCTAATTTTCCACTATGTACGATTATTAGATGCTGCACGCTTATTAGATACTCTAGAGTAAGAAGAGAAAAAAAGTTGACGAAGATCAACAAGTTGAACCTAATCCCAAGAAGCAAAACAAGATCAGGAACCAAGACAATTTGAAGATGCAGAATTAAACAGACTAGTGCCTATTAAAGTATATTTTACAACAAGGTGCCAAGTATGTTAGAAGAATTAGAAAGAAAACTTCCTGGAACTTAATTAGTAAAAGTGGCCAAATTTATCTTTGATGACAATGTGTATTGTGTATGTCAGCAACTAGCAAGAGCATTTTTCCTTTTTTGAAAACAACAAAAATGTCAGGAAAAAGCAATGGATATGGCGAGAATTCAGAAGAAAGCATGTTAGTGAAAAACCAAAACCGAAAGCATAGTTTCGCTCGTGTACTATTTAGAACCATTAGTACTTTGTAGTATTTACATGATGTAGGTACTTTGTGGTACTCTGTGGTGCTTGATGTTATTATTTAGGAGTCGTGACCTTTAAATCATATATCCAGATTACACATTAACAAGACTAAAAAGGCTTTTAGTCTAAGACCGCGATATGTATTCTCCCAAGACTTTACAAGGCTGCATATTACAGTGCTAGCGCAAGGTATTGCTGAGCTTGCTGAGCGCAAGACAAAGCTCACCAATACTCAGCAATGCTTATATGACTCAGCTTACGCTATGCTGCTCAACAATGCTTAAAAGCCATATGGCACTACTAATGCCACGCTAATGTTACTCTGCCTTGCTTACTCTACTCAGCTAGGCTAACGCCGCTGCTGCTGAGCTTGGCTAACGCCCCTGCTCCTCAGCTTGGCTAACACCGCTTCTGCTCTGCTTGGCTAACGCCGCTGCTCCTTACATGCTCAGTAATACTCAGCAAGAAAAAAGGCAAGTTTAGACTTGTCTATAGCGAAAGTCTGGAGAAGTAGACCCACTCAGTGTG
>LT727956.1:0-119183 GCA_900157175.1 Oithona nana
TTACTTTTTGCAGATTATGTTGGGTTGAATTTTACAGATATCAAAAATTCAACGTAGATTTTGTCAAAATCTATTTTATGGACAAAAAAATCAAAGGCTTCAGTGTGTCAAAGTGCAACGAGAAACGACGAAGACGATGATGATCAGATGGGGGACGGAAACGAAAGCAGAAGTAAAAACAAAGAAAGAAAAGTCCAAAATGAAGTATTTTGCTTTCTTGATGATAAATTGCATTTTTCTATCAAGCGCAACGACTAGGGACAAAAGTTAATGGGTGAGTTGTCCACGTCCCAGAAGACTAGTTGCCTCAGGGACTCTTCTTAGTCTACTAATATTTTGTAGCCAGCAAAAAAAGGAGATGCCGTTTGTGATACTTTGAGCATTGGTCCAATTATCCTGGAAACGAGACTACCGACTGACGATGTCAATTTTGGTGACCGGCAAAGAAGAAGATATGCTTTTAGCTGTTATCGGATATTTTTATGGTAGGGCCTTTTTCGTTCAAGGCCATAAAATGCGAGTAGATGTAGTGCATGTTGGGTCAATTAAGTGGTACTGCTGTTGTTCTATCCTCGTTCTTGTCCGGATTGTTTTTCTATGGCAATTTTAGTGATGCTATTTTGCAGAACAGCTTTTGCGATCATAAAAATCTTGGTAGCAAAAACTTTACAGAATAACAGAGAAAAAACGCACAAAATGCTCGTTGTCCTCATCCCAGGTAATTTACGACATGTCAATGGTCAAAGGACCCAACCGTCGCGCATTTGAAGGACTTTTGCTGATCCCCACTAAAGTTCACCATGGTCAGTCAATCTACCTGTAAACTTTATGGCTCATCTAAGTTCGTTTTGTTAACTGTAGATGGCGGGGTTCCATTTGTTCCTTTCAGTTTTTATACTTTGACGAATTTTGCTCTGAAATCATGACTTTTGAGTATCTACTAATCGTGTGTTGCGTCGTCTCGCCGCTTTCCACTGGCTCGGGGACTTCGAGGAATCGACGAAGGGGTGTTTAGACGCGGGGATGGTTGGGGCGCAATGTCTTTGTGATTGACGAGAAGATACTCTGTCTAGTCTCTTTCATGGGGCACAAGGTTCTGGCCTTCATTGGCGCTGCGATAAGCACTTACAATAATTTCAATTTTTGTTTTTGGGCGCAACTTGCATACGGACTTTGCCATGCTGCCCTATCATCATAATATTGTCCATCTTCACGATGACATTTTGCTAGCATACCTAATCAGCTAACGCGAGGAAGGAATAAGCTCTTCTAATTTTGATTGAAAACTATTATGTATATAGTTGATCATTTTTTTGTAGATTGTAGAGTTTATTCTGAAATGCCCAACGCAAATATAAAGTGACGTATCAGTATAAGGGGTTGCTTGAGATCCAAAAGCTCTAGAAGATTATGTCATTCTAAAACGAAGTTCTTCAGTTTTCTTCTTCTTTTGCTTACAAAATTATTACATCAAAATTGTTTTCTTCTTAGTCCAAATCAATAACAGTCACATTGTTGCCTTTGGTCCTTTTCGGTCCAGGCTTAGGTCCAGGTTTTGCTCGCATTGGTTGCTGCTGTGGAGTGCAAATCTGCAAAGAAGAATGGATTTTGAGTCAACATTTGCTGGCTGTGCACTTCTTTGTTAATTGTTGACTTACCCTGCACCTAAAGGTACTTCTAATACGATTAAGAGCCGACTCCAGAACCCCAACACATTTGGAATGAAAGAGTGACTGGCAATGCGTACATTCCAAATCAGGAAATCCAGACACACCGGGACAATAGGGAGTGCAGGGCTGTAATGCATCCGCCCTTCCAGCAAGGCTTATCCTGTAATAAATAAGAAATTAACTTCATGACAGTTTTGTACACTAGATGGCGTTTTTGCTGATCTTATATTGGCGCGAAAATTGTTAGTCTTCAACGGTTTATTCTTATCACAATTTCATTTCCTCTGAGTTTTGATAAGATTCCTCCCACTTTAGTACTGAATTTAGTTGTCAAAAGACGGTAAGTATAGTTATATTTTTAGTATTTTTATGAAAATTATCGGATACTCTACTCGCCTAAGCAGTTGTAAGTGATTCTTCGTTTATGAGTTTAGTTATTATTTTTTTTATTGCGTTTATGTACGTACCTTTGTATTTTGCTTTTTAATTGTAAAATACAGTTCCAAATTGTAGTTTGATTGTATTTGGAAATATTTTTAATAATTGTTTTCAGCTGATTTTCAAGCTGTAAAACGTGAATTGATAAGTTAAGATTGTTTTCACAATCATCTCACAAACTTATTGTAAAACAAAGTTGATTTTTTATTTGAGTTTGAAATATTTTCATTACTTTTATAGAAATAATTTTCAGCTGATTTTCATCCTGTAAATTATGATTTGTTTTAATGGATATGTTTAGTGATCTTCTAGCAAAAAAAAAACTCCATCCAGAGAACAAACTCCAAATAAAACATGTTTTTTATCACTTTTTTAGTAATTATTTTCAGCTGATTTTCAGTTTGTAAATTGTGAATTTTAGGTTTATTTTGAATTACCTGAAAAATCGATATCATTTGTTTGTTACATTCACTTTTGCTGATTTTCTAGCTAAAAATAATTTTGAGCCTGTGACAGAACAAAAAGTAAATGTAGTTTATGTACTACAATTTTTGTTACGTTTATGTAATTTGTATTTTACAATTGTAAAATTGTAAAACCAAGTGTTTTTTCTCTGTAATGTCTTGTACCATTTGGAAATATTTCTTTAGATTTTTGTAATTATTTTCAGCTGATTTTCAATTCAATTCAGGCAGTAAAATGTGAATTTCAGAAATTTTTTGAAAACGCATTCCTCCTACTATTTTTCTTATCATAATCAGTAACGAAATTAGTTTCCGGAGATACTTCATCAATTTCGTCAATTTCCAAAATTAGTGTTTGGTTTCTAATGTTCATGATCATATCAAATCAAAGCCAATTTCGGCTCTTTTTATTTTGAAAAACAATTTTTATCCATTTTATTTTATTATGAAGCAGGATTTTTGTACACTTCATATCGTCGACTATTGATAAAGTAAACTCATTATTATCGCGCTGCGCTCGCTCCGCTCGAAATAATTCTTAAGGTTTTGACTCGAGAATGTAACTGATATAGATTTACCTACGAAGTTTGTTTCATTGCATTTGGAAATATTTTTATTTTTAAAATTATTTTAGCTGATTTTTAGGCTAATTTGAATGAGAGACAAAATCAGTTGCTTAAAGACAATACATACCATTAGCATAGGTATATTTTTATGAAAATTATATAATACTCTACTGGCCTAAAAGTAGTGGTGAGATGTGTGGCAAAATGTTACAGTTTATCCATTAGTTTTTGTGTTTGGTTATTTTTATTTGATTTTAAATCATGATTTTTGCAGATTTCCTAGGCTTTTATAATAACTTCATCTTGACGACAATTTTTGAAATATTTTTATTAGATTTTCAGCAAATCATTTTCAGCTGATTATCTTATTTTTAGTATAGTAAGTAATGATATACTTTGTAGAACATTGGAGGCTCCCATTGAAAATTAGATATTTTAATTTTTATAAATCAACACATGAAAAAATTATTTTAGATGATTTTGTACGTTTATGCCAACATGTTAGTCTTTCCTAATAATACTTTATTATTTTTTTTTTTACAAAATGATTTTTGTTATAGTTATGTCTTTTACCATTTGGAAATATTTTTCTAAATTCGTGTAGTTATTTTCAACTGATTTTCAGGCTGTAAAATGTTATTTTTGAAAACGCATTCCTCCTATTTTTCTTATAATAATCAGTAACGAAATTAGTTTCCGGAGAGACTTCGTCAATTTCCAAATTGTGTGTTCGGTTTCTAATGTTCTTAGTCTACATTCAATTTCAGGCCTCGGTCAAATTCTAGTAAATACTAAATATTTTATTTTTGCTCTTTTTTTTTGAAAAACAATTTTTATTCATTATATTTTATAATGAAACAGGATTTTTGTACACTTCATATATGTTGTAGTAATAACCCATTATTACAAATTCAATGTTTGGATAATCTCCTAGTATGTAGTAAGATGTGTTGCAGAATTTCCATTCTTTTGTTTTTGTGTTTGGTTATTTTTATTTGATTTTTTAAATCATGATTTTTTAGCTGATTACCTTATTTTTAGTATAGCTTACAGTAAGTTATGATATACTTTGTAGATGAACATTGGAGGCTCCCATTTATAATTAGTTACTTTAATTTTTATAAATCAACACGTGAAAAAAAATATTTTAGATGATTTTGTATGTTTTTACCAATGATTCTCTGTTATTCTTATTTTTTTTACAAAATAAAGTAAATCATCTTCAGTACGTTTTGATATACTTTGTAGATGATAATTGATGGCTTTCATTTATGATTAGGTATTTTAATTTTTATAAATTAATACGTGAAAAAAAATTATTTTAGATGACTTTGTATGTTTTTGCCAACCGTGTTAATCTTCCCTAATGATACTTTCTTATTTTTATTTTTTTACAAAATGATTTTAGTTATTTTCCAGCTAAAACTTCAAAGATGTATTTCATTACATTTTACTCCTATTTTTCTTATCATAATCAGAATGGCTTTATATTTACACACTATTCGAAAAGTCAAATTTTTGTCCAAAAATTCAATTTTGACAAAACCCTGACAAAACCCCAACATTTCACGAGTTTTTCACCCCCAATTTTTTTTTTGACAATTTTACTCGTGAAATAAAAGTTGAATTTTTGGACAAAAAATGAAGATTTCGAACAGTGTGATTTAAAGCCATGATAATCAGTAATGAAATTAGTTTCCGAAAAGACTTCATCAAATTCAGCATTTGGATGTAAACAAAAGAAACTTACACTTCGCCTGATGCCAGAATATTGGCGCCCTTGGGTATGGTTGGCGCCATCCTTCGAGGAACCTTGGCAGGTGGTGGTGCACCTTGACCAGGACCACGTGTGATAGTCAAGCCTGGCCTTTTGTTGTTCATCAAGGTTGCCAAGGACCTGTTAACCCCTCCCGGACTTCCACGACCAACAGGGGGTGAACCTCGACCTCCGGGACGAACCATCATTCGACTTAGTGGAGCTGCACGACCTCGTCCTCCGGGCATTGGCGCCATTGCACCTCGTCTATTAGGCGGGACTTGAATAGGCCTCGAGTTGGGTATCACAGATAGAGAAGGAGGCAATGGCAAACGTGGCCTTTGTTGGCCTTGTTTGGGTGGTACTGGAGCACTGTTCTGGTTTCTTCCTCTTGAGCCCACTGGTGGATGAATTTTGGAATCCATGACAATATATTTTTGATCATTAGAGGCTGAGAATGATAGGGTGGTGCCAACCTTGACCTTCAAGGCCACTTTTCTTGGTACATTTAAAAGCACTGGTTTGGTGGTAGGAGCTGAATTTTGGGGTCGAACTAAAATCGAGACTTGATCACCAGTAGGTGGAGGTGGTGGCCTTGTCACTGGTTGATGACCTTGAGTCGGTGGCCTTTGAATCAAAGGCTGTGGAGCTGCTCCAGGATTGATGGCCAAGAATACAGGTTTGCCATTGAGCCGAGGTAATTGTTGTGATTTGACATAAAGGGTCTTTCTCGCCGAATTTGCTTTGTTGAATAAAGTCCTTGGAATGGTCTCAGTAATTTGTGAATTGTTGCGGAACTTGATGGGTTGGTAGCGGCCTTCGAGCGTCCTTAAGACTAACTCAACGATCGGCCTTTTGCCGTTTTTAGGTATCATTGGTAACTTTAACTTGACCGATGCGCCGGTACCCGAAGTATTTGGAGATCCGGATTGACCTTGGGCACGTTGTCGTTGGACCTGAACTTGTGGTAACAAAGGCCGTTTGGGCTGGATTTGTTGCAAGCGAATTAAACACCTTTTGCATCGAAACACACGTAAATTGGGCGAAATCATGCCTTGGCACTTGGCGTGGAACATATTTTTGCAAGAGACACATTGCATCGAGGGTAGAATCCCAACTGATCCTGGACACTTGATATTGCAAGGACGTTCAACGGCTGGTCTCATTATCAAGGATGAAGCGAACCGTTGATGACCTTTCATGTAATTTTGCTGGGCTTGAGCTGGCCTTTGATGATGATTCCGGATCGGCTTCCATTCCGGATCTGCTGGACCAGATTTGTAATTTTTATACTTTTTGATTGCATAGTCATGAGATGCCAATTCCTCTTTGAGTTCAATTTCTTTCGTGTTTGCCTCATACTTGAAGGCTTCTTCTTTGACATCCTTAAGCGTTTGGATGATTTTGTCAGCTGTTTCGTTGTAAGTCAACTTGATGGCTCGGAGTGGGGGTGGCGTAGTCGGACTAGAACGCCCGCCTAACTCAGTATAAACGCCAAATGGGTCGTCATCCAGATTGGTCCATAAGGTGTCTTCGGCCAAGGGAGGTGTACAACAGGTTTCTGGATCACGTGTCTTTTTTCGTTTGTCGTGTTGTTTGTTCATGCCGGTCACATGATGAATGGCTTGTAAGCTGACCGGTACATCTGGATCAAATCCACATATCAGGCGAACTTCTTCGTCACCCGAGTCAGAATCCTCTAGGAGTCCAGCGGATTCTTCCACTTCTTTTAATGACTTTTTAGCATTGGTTTTTCGATAAGGATCTTCTTTTTCTTGTTGTTCACTTGTCTTCATGCTCGATTCCAATCCGGCACGACGCACAATTTCATAAGCTGCATTTTCAAGCCCAAGAGGTTTACGCACATAATTGAAATTCGCAATGCCAAGGTTGTCATCTGGAAAGTCTTCAAAGTACCGTTCTTGATCAGCTTTTGATCGCCTTTTTCGCTTAGCTTCTCTTGTCCGGTACCTGGATTCCAGGGGTGGCAAGTAGTAAATGTCACAATCAGTCACGTTTTTCGTACGTCGAAAGACAACTTCACGTTTCCATCCGAAAAGAAAAGGTTGGAGATATGCATTTGGAATGTCTTTGGAGGCTCCTTCGCCAGGATCAAGGGAGGGATCACCAACTTCATCGTCTTCAGAACTTTCATCATCTTCGTCCTCTTCTGATTCTTGTTCCTCATCTGAAGAAAGATCGACGACCTCAGTTGTCCTTTTCTTGGCTGGCCTTTTTGGCCTTGTAATTCCTGTATATTTCTGTTTTTCGTCACTTTGAGTTCCGGTATCTTTTTCACTTTCTTTTTCTGACGTTCCTCCAGATTTGACGGAAGGTTTTGAGTCCTCATCGTCATCTTCAACTGTTTGAATGTCGTCTTTTGAGTCTTCATCGATACATTTGACTTCATCGTCATCATCGTCGTCTTCTTCTTCTTCAACTGTTTTAACTTCATTAGATTCTTTAGATTCTTCTTCTTGGTCTTGAACAGGTTGTTGTTCCTTTTCTTCTTCTTTATCAGTATCTGCAATAACATCTTTTGATTCTGTATCATCCGGAACAACATCACTGACATCTTTAGAATCTTCTTCAGTTTTATCTGAGGCTTCTTTTGAATCTTCCGACGATTCTACATTCTGCACAGAAGTTGCCTCCTCGCATGATTCATCATTGTCATCGTCTTTTTCAACTGTAAAATAAAATGAATTTAAAATAAAAATCGTCAAAACGCTGGGATCTGTTTACATTTTCAATTTGTATTTGACAATTCGACATTTTTTTCGTGAAACGCAATAAATACAGGAAGCGTGCAGTGTACCACATACATTTTGTTTACAAAGCATAAACAAAGGACTTGAACATATCCGCGCGCGCGTTCTTAAGCAAAAAAAAGGTTGAAAAATCTTGAAAATTCCAACAAAATCATGACAAGTACACTTACCATTGTTTTCTTCAGTTTCCGGCACCGGAGAAGAGGCCAAGAGTCTATCAGCCTCCTCCTCATTCATAATTGGTTCCGAGACTGGCACACCTTCTTCAAAGTCTAGGATATCGTCCAAAGCTACGTCCAAAAGGTGCTCTTCGTCGGGCACGTCGGCTTCAATGGCTTCGACGGGTGCAGTGGTAGCTGGCGAGGCCTTGTTGGCCTTTAGGTCACGCATCATTTCGCGAACTGTATCGCGGTAATTGGACATTATGCCTCAGCAAAAGTCCTCGGCGGACGCCTAAAAAAGGTTGTGGTCTGTGTCTGAGCTTGAATTGCGTCCTGTGCTGGTGCTGGTGCAGCAGCTGCTGCTGCTGTTGAGCCAAGCTTGCCCGGGAGTTCTTAACAACAAAGGGACGCTCAACTATGGTCGAAAAATCGGCCTTTTCTATATCATGATCACAATAGTTTTGAACTTTTCTTTTAATCAATAAGACAAAAATCGTGAAATGAAAGGATTTGTTTACTTTTAGATTTTAGTTCCTTTTGATTTGACGAGAAAAAACTTCTAAATTAGCTTTGAAAATTGATGTTATTTTGTGTCCATGTTTTGACCTATCATTGAACCAAGAATTTTTAGGCAAATTTAATTTATTGTGACCAGCAACAAAAAGTCAAATTAACCCATTTATTTGCTTCAACTATGTCATTGTAAATTTTTAGAATAATTTCTAAGATTCTTCAAATTAATTGAGGTTAATTTGTTTTCAAATTCAAAAGGTAAACTTAAATTGACCTAATCTGGTCTTAGACCCAGTCCATCATTTGGTTAACAGGCCGACAAGACTTTGTAAACACGTGTTGAAAAAGTCTGCTACAGAAATGTCCAATCTTCCGAATCTTCCCAATGTGGCCTTTAGAGGCGATCAAGGCCTCTGCATGGCCGAATGGCCTTCATTTGCAAGCCCAAAAACCATCGACTCAACTAAAAGTTGCAAGGTAAACAAAATCCAGATTTCTTAAAGATTTCTTTGTTAAACCTTTTAAAATAATTACAGGTGATGAAGTTTAGTCATAAAGGCAACTACTTGGCCTGGTCAGACGGAAAATCAGTGCACATTCAAGACCTTTCAAAGGCCACCAAAGTCTCAGTTCCCGCAGAACGAACACAATTCATTGAATGGTCACCCCAAGACAAGTACCTGTCAACTTGGGAAATTTTTGCCGTACGTAATGGAAAACAAGAACCTAACTCGCGAATTTGGGATATTGAAGGCCAATTAAAGGCCAGTTTCGTCCAACGTAAAAGTGATGGATGGCAACCTCGTTGGTCTTCAAAAGAAGATTTAGTAGCAGTGCGTAGCATGAACAATGAAGTCAATTACTACAAAGATGCCAACTTTGACTCCGTCAAAAAGAAGTTAAGTTTGGCTAAAATGGATTCATTTAGTGTCAATCCTACCGGAACTCATGTCGTCGCTTTCGTTCCGGGTCAAAAGGGGGCGCCCGGATATTCCAAATTATTCGCTTTTCCCAGTTTCAATCCGGAAAAGGACGTCATTGCCAACAAGAGTTTCATGTTAGCTGACAAAATGGAGGCCAAGTGGAGTTCAGATTCCAAAAGTGTTTTACTTTTAATGGTTTCAGAAGTGGACAAAACTGGGGCTTCATATTACGGCAAGACTCAATTGCATTACATGGACGTCTTTGGCGAAACAGCCTTTGTGTCCTTGATGAAAGAAGGTCCAATTTACCATGTGGAATGGATGCCAAACAAAACGCAATTCTGTGTCGTTTATGGATTCATGCCAGCCAAAGCTACTTTGTTCAACAAGAAATGCGAAAAAGTCTTTGATTTTGGTACTGGAGCTCGCAATTTAGCATTATTTAACCCCCAGGGGTCTTTATTGATGCTTGGAGGCTTCGGAAATCTCCGTGGAAGCATTGAAATTTGGGACGTCGAAGGCAAAAAATCCATCGCGGCTTTCGAAGCTCCGGACTCCACCGATGTCAAATGGAGTCCGGAAGGACAACACATCTTGACCACAACTTGTGCTCCGAGGTTAAGGGTGTCAAATGGGTTCAAAGTGTGGCATTACACCTCAACGTTGATGCATGAGACCTTATTCAAAGACACTACAGAATGGGGACCAGGTGAAGAACTTTGGGAATGTTCCTGGAGACCTGGAAACGGTCCTGGCAAGTTCCCCATTTTAGACAAACCTATTCAAGGTGGTGTCAAACCTAAACAAGCTCAAGCATCCAAAGTTGCATATGTACCACCTAATCAACGTGGCAAAGCTAAAATTAACAACAAATTACACGATGAAGATGAACTGCCTGAAAATATGATCAAAATGATTGATGCCAAAAACAATAAGAAAAGTGGAATTACAAGTGAACCGTTGTCTAAATCTGCGGCTAAAAATAAGAAAAGGCGCGAAGCAGCAAAGAAGAAGAAAGCTGAAGGTGAAGTTGAAGTTGAAAAGGCTGTGAATATTGAGGAAAATGAAGCTGTCATGGAGACAAGTACAACTGGTGATCCTGAGAAAGACAAGAAAATACGCAAATTGAATGACAAGTTGACGCAAATTGCCAAGCTTAAGGAACAGGTCAAGGCTGGTAAACAACTAGAAGTCAACCAATTAGACAAGATTAAAAGAGAAGCTGAGTTTCTTGAGGAATTGAACAAATTGAAAATATAAAATCTTATTACATTTCAATTTCGGTTGTGACACTTGATGTATAGTAAGCACCCAAATCAAAATATCCTTCTTTGATCAAGACCGTTACCATTCCAAAGATGACTAAAGTCGGCACTGCCAAAGTAACGGTGATGAAAATGATTTCAGTAATTTTGATACCCATTCTTCAATGCATTCTTAAACTTTGAGTAATTGATTTATTGATCTCAATGCAATTTTGACCCCATTATGGATTTTTGGCAGGAAAATTGCGACCTTTTTTGGCATGCAATTTACGCAATGAAAATCCAGGTCCTTAACGCAACCTATTAAAAATTGTGTGTACCAAACTTGCACGCTAAGGCAATTAATTTCCAGGTGATGCATGTTCAGGACAGGGGCAGTAATATTTTTCACCAACTAAACACACTACAACATGCACATTTATAACACTGGGTCAAGACCATTAAATATTCAAAAATAGAATTCCTGCACAAGCAAGGGAGACCACAGCAACATGAATGAGTGAAGTGCCCTGCGTATATGTAATTTAGAAGTTAGTTTCGTTAGCTTGAAGAACAGAGGGGGAAAAAAGTAAAAAGTTTTGCTCTGGCTGCCCTTTTACAGTCATAAAATGTTCATCATGAACATTTTGTTTTTTACTGACTCATGCATCAGAGTTGCAGTTGCAATTTTGAGGAAAAGAGATGAGGCAGGACCAAAATGAACCCTTAGACAACTGGATCAAAATAAGATTCCTTTGTACGTCATTAGGCTTTGACGTCAATTTGTGGCTTATTGTACACTGGGACAAGTTGCCATTTTGTGTCCATAAATTCCTCATTTTACTGACATTTGCAAAAGTGTGCATTTTCGGGAACTGATTTTGGCCTTTGGATATGTAAAGATCACTTCGTTTTTAAGTCAATTTCTGGACAAAATAGTTCAATTTGGCACAGTGTGACCGTGCAAAATTAGTGTGAAACAGGAATGCATTGCTTTTTATGGTTCATTTATAGAACCAGGCAGTAGTTGGTGGTACCAAAAATAGCACTACACGCAAAAAATACAACAAACTTACTTATGAACAAACAATAATGCGTAAAATGTACAATTTAGAGTAGGTAGTTTGTCATTGACACACTGCGGCAAAAAACAATATTTGAGGTTGAAGAATTTTTGAGGTAGAAACTACGAATTCCTCCGGAAAAGTTTTGACATTGCAAGTTTTGCAGTTCTGATTTATTTTTAGCTTTGTCTTTGTAAGGTGTAATCATAGCGTCACTATGAGCAAAATTCCTAGTAATGGTCTCGTGACTCCTACTCAAGGACAAGTAAATATAGAATGTCACTTAGAAGGACTTGGAAAGGCCCCCTTGCTTGCTTACGTATCTTACCACCACTGCCTACAAAAAAGGCTTGCGTTAGTCATGCATGTAAGAATAGGATTCCTAATCTAGGCAAACTTTTCCTTTTCTTTGGAAAATCAGTCAGGAAAGAAAATCTTTCTTTAAAACTCTTTCAAATGAAGAGTGATTGGGTAGATGTCGCTAAAGTTAAAAATCACTTCAATGGGAATTTCAAACTCATTTTCTAATGAAAAGTCTTTAACAATACATCTCCGAAAATATATTTAGAGTCAGAAAAAGTGAATTAAAAAGTTTGATTTGAGTCTCATTTGGTTAAAATCAGAGGTTCGTGCAAAAGAGTTGAGTCGAACACAGAGTCCTGGATTTTTCCAGAACTGATTTTCAGGCAAGTCATTTCTTTATTTCTTTTTTTTTCGGCTTCCTCTCCTTTTCTCATTTACACTGGCACAGTGGGTTGTAAAGTATTGTCGGGGCCCCCTACTTAATGATCTGCAGTGTCTAACTGTCTAAGAAATATGAGATAGTGTACCACAGAGAGAAAGAGAGAGAACAGAATCTAATTTAAAGTGAGTCATCACAGTAGCAATATTTTTCATAGGAAAAAGCTGCTACAATAGTAATCCTGTTGAGTCTGTTTGTCATAAAATGAGTTCTCATTGCAGTTCTTTTATTCTTTCTGGGAAAAAGTCAACTTGCTCCAAACTTTTTTACTACTACTCACTGAGTAAAGGGAGAGAGAGAGTCAAGCTTTTTATATGCTTTTAGAAACACTTGGGATCAAAAGTCTGGCAGGCAAGACATATTTGCACCTTTTTAAAAAGAAACATTGAGTTGAATGCAAAAAGTATTAATGGATTGACTCACAATTAAAGAAACATTGAATTGAATCTACAATGAATTAATGGATGAAACATTGAAGTAATGGATGGACCGAATTCATGTGTGCTTGCAACAATGGACTCAAATATGTTGTCAAATTACTGTTCAATCATTATTCAAAAAGAAAGGTTCTTGAGATTGTCTACAGGACCCTTAGATGTAAGAATTCTAGAGCTGCTTTCTGGCTTTTATCAGGAAAGGAACACCAGACAACACCTTAGTCTTTTGCTCCTTGCCTTTCGTTCATAATAATAAAGCTTTTTTTCCACAGTCAAGCATGCCATGACCAAGTTACACACTTTCTCTCCCAAGACTCTTTACTTTAGTAAAGCACGTACCATGCAAACCATTGCATTATTGTTGGTATTACTAAAAACAATTGTTGGGATTTTTAGAGACTCTAAGCTTCAATTATTTCATGCATAATGTTCCATGAAATACAAAGAGAAATGTATGCTGCTGCATGCTTTCACCCAGATTTATTGTAATCTGTGGATTTTTGATGACATTTATGCATATGTGTCGTTTCAAATTACACGGTACAAGAAACAAACCCTGGAGTTTCTGCAGTCAACATGCATGTGAGTTGTAGTCTAACCCACAGTCGACCACCACAAATGCACATTGTAGACAAAGAAAAACAAGAACTCTTGCAGAATAGAACTAAGAATAGCCTTCCTCGTTAGTGTAGTTTTGGAGCTTCATGAATTTTTGATCTGGAATGACCATATGTATTCAAATCAACGCATTTACTAGTACACACAGTATAAACCCTATCTGCAAATTAATCTTCTGGGCTGGTAATCAGGTCAGTAGACATGTCAGTCCTACCTTACTTTCCAATCTGTCTTATTTCTGGCATGCGGGTGGGATAATTAACCCAAAATTCAGTTGGATTCAGGAAGGCTAGATGGTGCTTCTTTACGAGCCTACAATAGGCTTTCTTAAAGTAGGAAAAAAGGAGCGACAAATAGCATTGAGCCTCAGACAAATAGAGCTAGTAAGAGAAGTAGTGCTTGCGTAGTGAACAACTTTATGCTCTACCATACACCCTGACTGCAAATTGCTTTATATAGAAGTGAGCATGCGATCCACACTGATCCCAACCTCCCTTTTGAGGTTCAAAATATCTTAGTACCTAATTACCATTTTGGTACCAAATATAACATGATTAAAGGACACTTTAACAATATCTTAGTGTCCATTGTAGCAAGCAGTCATAAATGCAGTCCATCCCTTAATATCTTGTACAATGTACATTCAATTCAACTCAATGTTTCTTTATAAAAGGTGAACTGTTTGTATTTGGTAAATTGGTATTCTGGTATAGTATCTAGTTAAACTAAGTAATGGTACATATTCAAGGTTACTTTTTCTTGGGTTTTACATCAATGTGTACATGGTAGTACTGGTAGTTTATTTGTTGCTCAGCCTATAACGAAGACTTCTTCTTATTCAATGCATGACACTATGTAATCTATGCCTGGCAGCCAAGCTTTTACGCTATGAGAAGAGAAGAACTTACCTACCGGCAAAGAGGCAGCAATAATAACGCTTTGCGCTTTGCCTCCTCCTCCTATTCCATAGTCAGTCCCTTCTGCAAGAATGAGAGAGAGATGCAAATGACAGCATAATTATGAAAGATGATCACTATCATCATGCCGCCACTACTACATGGTTTTCTACAACATAACATCAGTACTGCTTTTGCCTTACATTTAGTGGTTTGCAAGACTTTTTTAAGGCTCCTGCACAGCTGGTATTCTTTCCTACCATAAATTACCATATTCTTCTTTTTGATCAAGTGCATTTTTTATAGGTATCTGAAACAAAGGTGCATTTTTACTAGAGGAGGCATCTTTGTATTCAATGTATTCTTCAATATAAAATTGTACATAATATTTGAAAGTACCTAAAGTATCCATTGGTACTTAAAAAGTACCCAAAAATGCTTACAATGATACCATCAAAACCTACTACTGTTGATTTATTATTAAGGCATAGAAGGTAACTACAAAATGATTACGCTTCTATTTATATTGCAATACACTTCACCATGTGACCATTTGTAGGCAAACCAGAAAAAGTTTATCATAGTGAAATATGGGTAAAGTTTTTTTTTGTCTTTTGATATACTGGATAGCCTTTGAAACAAAAACAATTGTTTTTGGGCTTACAAACAATCAATCATTTTGTAAATGGTCTTGATGATCCAAGTATGAAATGATCATGATCATTGTCAGTTTCAATTAAGCAGTTTTGTATCTTGGCGCGCTTATTACAGCTTACTTATGTTTTGTTCTACTCTTCTGTACTCTATCGTAGAATACAATGACTTCTATTGTGACTCTCGATGACTAAAAGCTATGCTATGAGTCTAGGACAGCAAAGAACAGGAGCAGCAGCAAAAGCAAAGTTGCGTTCAATGACTACAGTAGCACGAAAACCCCCTTTCTAGAGACTTTCTACACAATAGAGATCTGTGATAAGGTGTTAATCATCATCACAGATTGAACAATTGTCCAGTTATAATCTTTGTATTTATAGTATTTGATTGTACATAGTACATACCTAAACTAAAGTGTTCGAAGGTATCTTATTTTGAAGGTATCAATTAATGAGGTGTACCAAGTGTAATGGGGTATTTGAAGGTATCCTGAGGTATCAAAAGGTCTTAGGAACAATTTGAATGTATCATCACAGTAGTTTTTCTACCCAAATACCAAGACATTGTAGCAGTGAGTTATCATGATAGGTATAATGTATCTAAATGTATTCTGAGGATTTAGGTATCACGAGGTACCATTGAAACTTAGTCTTTGGACCAAAAGGAACTCTAAACCGTCCGGCTCTCTGGCAAAAGGTACTCTAAGAGTAGTATTTGCGCGCAGTTTAGAACAGTCCACTGGCACTATGGCCGCTATGGAGCCGAGGAGCACCGAATACAGTGCAGTTCAGCTAACTGAGCGCCGCAACTGAGCGGCTTTGCTAGCTTCGAAGGAAGAAGGAGAGCTTTCTCTTACTTAGTCGAACTTCGTAAGAAGAAGTGTAAGCTGCACCATAAAAAACACAAGATAGTGCACCCTACTTGTGCTACTACGGTGTGTCCTAGAGCCAAGTTTTGTTCAATCATCAGCTAAGTTTTCAACTAGAAAAAACAAGTGAGAAGAAGAAGACAAACCAGTGTTTGTGTGACAAAATGAATCAAATCATGAAGTTTCAAGAGTCAGAATGAGACTTGTTGTGAAGGCCTCTACGGCCTATTTCTTGCTAGTGTTATGGCGGCCTCAAGGCGCGGCCATGCTAAAGGAAGAAGTCTTCCAAGAAAAAGGTGAATAATCTCAACAAGAGTTTTTGAGACTTAGAAATAAATTCCAGACACAAATGAATCATAGTGACTTTCTAACGACAGATGGCAAACAGACTAAATGACAAATAGTTTTAGCTTCAAAGTTCAAAATCTATCAAAGAAGTGACAAAATCAAGGCAATCATGTGAATTTCAAAAGGATAACACCAATTTGGGATCAACAATTCTCAGTTTTTTGTTGGGTAAAAAAATAGGTCAAAAGTTATTAGCTTTTTGCTGCTCTAAGTTGACATATTGACATTGAAAGTTGATGAGATGTCAACCAAAATATTGTCCTTGTTTCTTCACTAAATGAGTAATGAAGAAGCCCCAATTTGACATAAACGTCATCACCACTTTTATAAGGGTTGAAAACTACACTGTGCGAAACGATATTACAAGCTGAAAAGTTTTGCAAAGGAGCCGAGCAAGGCACTTTTCAAAGCCTACAAGGCAAGGTACTTTAGGTGGCCGGCAAAGAAAAAAGCGCAAAAAGTTGACATACTAACCTTATCCCAATTCCCAACTTTTGAGAAACCAACAGAAAAACCCCAACTTCTTTAGCTTTACTCACTTA
Source organism: Oithona nana (assembly GCA_900157175.1). Taxonomy (NCBI): domain Eukaryota; kingdom Metazoa; phylum Arthropoda; class Copepoda; order Cyclopoida; family Oithonidae; genus Oithona; species Oithona nana. The sequence goes on from LT727956.1 coordinate 16,676, forward strand.
TTTTTGCCATCGCCAATCGAATTTTGTCAGCAAAAATTGGCTCATTTTTCAACGTCGTTCTGTTGACACTGATACTGACAACAGCTGAATTGAGCGACAATAACAAATCTCAGTCAGCAAACTCAACTCTTTAGTTGGCTAAAGAATTTTGACGTTGAAGGTCGCAAAGCTAAAGTTTTTAAAAGTTTCGGCGTTTTCGGTCGTTTTGGACGAACGATAATGCTTGTTTACTTTGATTTTCGAGTGGGTATTGTTGTAGTAAGTAGCTGGTGTTTTGTCAGACTTTTTGACGCACTGTCACCGTCAAAAAAAGTCTGACCAACCACACATCACGTCAACTTTTGGGACTTTGGACTCAGTTGGACCTCTTTTTTGACTTTTGAAAGTCAGTTCAAAAAGGAAAGTAAACAAAGATTTTATGCGGCGGAGGAGGCTAGAGGCTGTTAAGTCGTCTTGCTATTTTGTAAACAGTCATGTAATTGTACGCCAGTACAAATTACATCTACTTTGTATTTTACAGTGGAATCCGTGGAGGTCATTAGTGTGGTTGGAGGTCGAGCTAACCTCCCCTGCGACCTGACACCGCCATTTCCCTCAGACCAACCGCATTTGATACTCTTTTATAAAGATGTCTATGGAACACCGATTTACAGGTAAGACTTACTCTAAAGTACCAAATAAACGAACATGTGCGATTCCTAACTTTAAAAAATAAATCCTGATAATTGTATTTGAGGTCATATTTGACGTTATTTCTGAGGTTATTTTGATGTTATTTGAGGTCATTTTTGGGTCATTTATATATAAGCTTGTAATCGTATAAGTACGTACATTTATTAAGTACTTTAGAATACATTTATTACTTCGAGCTCGTACACAACTCAAGAATAAGATCTATAGTTGCTTAATTAGAAAAGTTGGTAAGACAAGTTTTTTCACTTTGGCTGAGGTCATTGTGTGTGTGCTGCTAGTAGCCTTTTTGTTAAGGACAACACTTGGCTAGGAACTCTTTCTTCTCTGCTCTGACGTCCTACTTATATGCTTAGGCAGTTTGGCAGGAAGACAAGCAGAATGGAAGGTGGTTGATCAATAATATTGTAGTAGCAGAGTCTTTAGAGCAACTTGTCAGTTTCAAGACCCTCTCAGTAGGTGAAGGTCTAAGACCTCCTTACAAATGATGATAGAGTAAAACAGATCTTTCTGTTTATTTCTTTGATACATGAGAATGTATGTGTCTAGAAGTCTGAGTTGCAGACTCTACTAATGTGTTGATGATATGAGAATCTAGACATCTGGTGGCATGCAATGCATTGGTTTATCAAATTACTTATGCTGTATGATATATCAAAACATCAGGATTCTTGAAGTATTTTTGGGATTGACTCCTCATGAAAAATTCATCTACTAAAAGATACCATAGGGAACAACTTTTAAGAAAGGAAATGGAGTCATTCATTTTTGATTTCAAGAATTTGTTTACATTTGATTACACAAGTAAATGCTGATGAGAAATTTTTGGCCTTTTTGAGTCTTGTTTGCATTCATATACTAACAAGGACAACATGGCTTTTTAGTCTAGAATTGCCTTACTTTGAAGGAACTGCGGACGTTAAATAAACAGAGGGAAGCTGGAGTTTAGATAAACATGATTTATATGAAGCCTAGTACATGCTTTCCAAAAAGTTTTTCCCTATATTCTCATGCCTCAATTTTCAGCTACGATATGCGTCAAAAAGGAGGTCGGCATTGGAAAGACAACAGGACGCTTGGGAATCGAGCATTTTTCCACTACAAGGAGACTGGGATGCGATCTGAGACTGGAGCTATGCAGATTGCTTCATTCTTAACCATTGAGGCTTTAAGGCCTGAGGATACGGGATTCTATAGATGCAGAGTAGACTTCAAGGAGGCGCCAACCAAAAACACCAAAATTCACCTAAATCTTATAGGTAAGAAGATTACATTCATTCATGGATTATTGGGCCTAAAAAGACCTAACTTAGTCTTACAACAGGGTTATTAGGGAAAATTCACATTTCTGTTGGATTATAACCGTCTTGTCTCTACTAATGTCAATGCCTGGTGATTTAGGTTTCCAAAAAGTTTATGGTCTGTAAGGTAGTTTTTCTTTCTTTCTGCAGCACACTAAAATAAAGTGCAAACCTCTAAAAAAATGAAAGTCTTCTACTTCTAGTAAAACTGTCTACCTTCCTTCTACTTTCTTGCCCAAAAGGCAAAAACTTTTGTTTTCTTTTCCAAGAGTTTCTTAAGAGGGGAAAAGGGATTCTTTACGTCAAGTAAGGCAAGGGGGGTGAACCACAATACCACATAATTGGGTCAAGTTGTGTTTTAATTTACCTCCTGATGCTACCTGAAGCTTAGTTATAAAGTTGTTTTTTGCATGGTTGATTTTTATCAGAAAATAGATTGTGAATAAGGTGGCAAAAGGGTGAGGTTGACAGCTTTGATCCCTAGTGAAATATGGTTTGAGTGGTGCTCTAGCTCTACCAAGCGCAAGCTCTCCTCTTCCTGCTTCTAGGCTTTTGAAAAACATTGGGCAACACCACTCTAACTCAAAGCAATCTAGAACCTTGTTATGAGCATCAAAGCAATCATCAAAAGGTTTTCTTACTTCTAAAGAGTTGACTTGGCTCTTTTAGATAAGGTTAGTCGAAGAGTGAACCTTTTATATTTTTCATTTGTGGTTTGGATAGAAACTTTTGTCATTGAACAACTTTGATTCAGGTTGAAAATATCGATCTGTTGGCACTACATCTATGATATTCATTGGTTAAAGTTTTCAGAAGAGTGAATTCTAAACTAAGAATGAATTCATTCACCATTGGAAGACTGGTCTTCCAGGAGTACTTAGATGAGATCACTCTAACTTGCTTTGATTCAGGATTCAAAAGCTGATTGTACCTGGAAAAACCACTTCAATTTAGTTATAAAATAGGGTCAGGAGGAGTAGAAGAGTGTAATGCTTCATTGCTTCAATTGTATGCTTGGAGAGTAAAGTGCAGAGAAAGGGCAAAAGCAATAAAAATGCGAGTTACCAGACTGCTATCGATTTCGCACATAGTGCAATTCTTGGGATGGAAGGAGAAAAGAGAGGCAGTTTTCATAAATATCCCAACCATTCCATTTCCTCTTTCTGTAAATCTGTGTGGAAAAAAGGAAAGAAAAAAAAGTTTCTTCCCTCCTCCTATGTGTCATAACCACAGTCTGTCCCGTAAAAACATCAAAAGAAAACTGAGTTCTCAGCCTTTTCAATTCTTGGATTGCTTTCCAATTTTGTTGGAACTTTTAAAGAAAGTCTAGAAAAACTTTTGTGATTCTGTGACTTTTTCCAGATAGAAAAAAAATTCCTAATTTATGAGGGTTCACTTTCTTCCTGAACAGTCTGTTGATGTACATGTTTTATTGCAGTGCCTTCCTCGCCTCCATTGGTCCGTTCTGAGCATGGTAAGGCACTGGATAAAGTCAGTGAACCAGTGCAAGAAGGCTCGACTTTGACTTTGATTTGTGAGACTCAGGGAGGCGAACCATTACCTCGGTTGACCTGGAAAAGGAACCAAATTGTCATTGATGATGTGGTGGAGGAAGTGGACCCACAAAATCGGGTGGTCAGAAATTACCTTAAGATGCCCAATTTGCACCGAAAAGATCATGATGAAGTCTTGTCCTGTTTAGCTTCCAATACCAATTTAACAGCTCCGCAGATTACTTATATGAACATCAACATGGTCTGTAAGTAATGGTTATGTGGCCATGGGGTCATCAAATACAAGTAGTAGGACAAATAATCTTTTTAGGAGAGAGAAGCAGATTTGATGGGAAGGAATTTCAAGGCTTGCCAAATGTCCTTGTACTATTTTGTATGCTGTCTCAGATTTGATTATTCTAATGCGTTTTTCCATTCGAAAAATGAAAACTCACATTTCACTACGAGTTTTTTACTGAGCTGGGTCGGAAATTTTCTGAATTTGGAATCTAAACCCCTTAAAATAATTGTATTTTATAAAGTATCCAAAAATCTACTAAAAAGGAAAAAAAAATTAAAAATAATACTATTTTTGAGGGGAAAATTTTTGTCAATTAAACAGAATTAGAATGTTTGGATTACCTTGGAGAACTAAGCATCATTAGAAAGGCTTAACCTTAGAATTCTGTGCATTTATTTGCATAGTACTATTCAATAAGGAAATGCCTAAACCTTAGATTTTTTCCCCTTTTGCTCCATTCCCCTTTTGCATGACCATCAATGCAAGAAATAGAATAAGTGCATATCCTTGTCACACCGATTCCATGGTCTAGTTTCAGAAATTCTGAATTCTAAATCAAATTTCCACAAAAAGTCGAAAAATAGCCTAGCATACTTACAGCAATCCCTCGGTTAGCGTGCACCTCGATTAGTGCGCATCAGCAAATAATGACCATCCCTCGATTAATGCGCACTTTTTTATTAGTGCGCACTTTTTTATTAGTGCGCATTTTAGTCTAATATTTGTGTTCGTTTACAACTGCTACTTACTCTCTTTCAGTGCGTACTTGATTTTCTTTCGATATGTGCGCACTTTGTTTTCTTTTGATTAGTGTGCGCATTTAAGTCAAATATAATACTACTGTTTTCTTTCGTTTCAAAATTCTTGAACGTTATATCGATTAGTGCGCACTATCCGGGGGATACCTGTAAAGTCATTTTTTCCCCTGGTTTTTCCGGAATTCAAGGCAATTCTCACAAGATGAAAAGGAGAAGTGCTAACATTGGCTCGAACACGAAAGCTGATTTTCTAAAAAGGAATTTGTAGACGACTCCACTACGTCTCAGTAGCTTGCTTGCTTGGTGCTCTACTCGAATATATTTCTCAAGGTCAACACGATTTTTTTTTTGTGAAAGCGCCCCTTTTCTTTTGCAAAACGACACTCTAGTGAATGCGCAATTTGAAATTCGGCGCGTGAATTCTGCAGAGGTTATATAACAATCTTCAATTTGCTTTTCGCTGCTTTTCCTTCTTCTGCTCGGGATTTCCCAATTCCATTTCTACTGTGCATGGAACTTATTTCCAAGATTTATGACTTTTCGACATTTTTGTGCCTGCCTGAATTTCTCATACACCTTTTCAGTTACACAAAAGTGAGATTCATAATTAAATCAGACCCTCCTCGTTTTTTAGACTTCCTCCTCACCTTGACTTAATTGTGTTAATGCATAATTGAATACCTAGACAACTTTTTTCATAGAATGAAAAATGAGTTCTCGTTTTCTCCTAATTTTTAATTTTTCTGCCTTGTTGGGTTTTATTTTCATGAAAATTTTATGGTTCTCACCACATCAAATCCAAGCAAAAAAGGATAAAATTGAATTGACCTAAATAAATTCAGGATTGACAACAAATACCTACTCTAATCTACATTTTGGCAAGTTTTGAAAATTCCAAGATTCCAAGGATTAGGGTCATGAAATTTAAGGCATTTTGCTACCGTACTTCGAAGAATTTTGCCAAGTTTATCTATGTATCTTCTGTATTTCAGTTCCACCCATTCGAGCAAAAATAGTTCGTGAATGGAGTTTTTTCAATGCTGGTCAAGCCTACAATGTCAGCTGCCAAGTCTTGGGATCACGTCCACCTGCAGTCACAGCTATTTATGTGGGGCCTAGTCAATTAAGAGAAGTTAACTACCATGTAAGTATATATTCACAACTAAACAGTTTTCCCAATGGTTTTTGCTAAAAGTCTAGTCTGTTTCTTGCAAAAATCTTGTATCATTAATCTTCTGTCTCATGAAGACTAATTATGCTTCCACTGGCACTGCTTCCTTCATTTATGTCAATTAAAGCCACTGAAAAAACGAGAATGAGATGAGAGGCCTCATTACTACTTTAGTCCAGACTTCAAATTAACTGAGAAATTTGGAGAAAGGGGCTATGCTCTAATCTTATCTTGGTTTTAGTGTGTTAGAAAGAAGAGAAGAAAGTGTCAATAATCCTTACTTCTCTTTTGACTTCTCTAGGTAAGTCCCGATGGTAACGTTAGTACCACCACTGTTATCTTCATCCCAGACCAGTCAGACCAAGGAAAGTTTCTCTCTTGTCGAGCTGAAAATGTCCAACTCTCATCTTCAGCTGTAGAAGATCAGTGGAAACTGCAAATCCATTGTAAGTTGTGCATTAGACTACTAAAGTTCATCACTAGTGCCAAGAAAAGTTGACTTGATTGGAAGTATAGAGACTTCCAAATTATGAAGTGAAAGAATCTTTCTTTCCCTTGGGAACTAAAGTAGTTTACAGTGTATTGAATGTCGTTTCAGATATACCCCAAGCCACATTAACCTTGACATCCAACATGGATGGTGGAGAGCTAATAAGGAAAGGCGATACCGTTTATCTGCAATGTGAGGTGAAAGCCAACCCGTCAGTGCATACCATCCAGTGGACTTTTGAGGTACATACAACATCCATTTATTTTCTCGATATGTACTCCTCTGTACTATAAGATGGGACTTACATGTACACATCCTATACTAGAAGAAGGGCAAATCATATAAGATGCATGCGTATGGAAGGACTACCTCTAATACTTCCGTACATCTGTGCCTTCAATGTTTTCCCTTGGGACCAACACAAGTCCTTGAAGTTATAGCCAAGCTTCCTCCTCAATTATTCCAATTCCTATGTATTTTATACATATATACCTAGATAAGTAAATCACATCCCTCTTTCAAAAAAGCCATTATAATAACTAGACTAACAGTGTAATGCTATGTATCAAAGTAATTACACTGATAATGTAAGTACATCCATAAAGTTTCAAGGCTAATGACCAAAGTGTCCCAAGGGACCCACCAGAGAAAAGCTATTGATTAGGTTAGGAAAATACACATATAAGCTTTGGTTGACTTCTTCTACTGTCATGTTTCATAGTCAGGTTTTGTCAGCAGCATCCTAGCTCACAGTGTACTACAATGTGACATGACACATGAAAGCCCCCTGAGCAGTAACTTGAACTCATCCTAGAAAGTCGTTAGAGCATACCAAATCCAAGAAGAAAGGCATGAAAAGAAAGAAAGAAAAAATCAAAGAAGCAAAAGGGACCCAAGTTCTTTGGTGCGTGAACCCACATGTCATTGTATTTTCGCATTTGTTAACCACAGTAGACAAGGGGAAAAAAAGAGAGAAAGCAGCAGAATCAGACCCATTTGCAATTTCCATTACCATTACTTTGTGGCTTTCTAATGGAGCCTTTGAACCTAAAAAGCTTCATAGAGGTAATGAAATGACAGCATCAGGTCTCATGACTTTTAGCCCAGAATTGAATGCAGTGCACATGTATGTACAAGTACATAGTGCTGGTGCTACAGTTATATGTAAGTGTCTTGAGATGCATTGTGAAGAAATTGCACCCAGTACCAAAATTTTTTTGTCGCAAAATGGCGCAAAGATTACAACCTCTTTTTATGATAGTATCAGAACAGCAGCAGCAGCTCAACTACTTTTATTACTAACTCTGCTGTTACATGCCTTCCATATTACATGGCTACTACTCTACTGAGACAATCAAATCTCGATTGATATCTAAATCATCTGGTGCAGTGTAAGCACTAAGCAGACACATTCCTTTGTTTTTGTCATATAATTGTATTCGAAACTCTGCATTGTGTTGTTTCTGGTCTAGTACTGAATTGAATTGGATTGAAATATTCTCTATTTGTCCTTTTAAGCAAATATGACCCATATCAAGAGTGAAGACTTTTTCCTTTTGAGAAGTAGAGCGTAAGACATACTGCAGACATTAAGGCTTTTTGGGTTAGTGAAAAAGGAAATGGCCATTTCTTTTCTTGAAAAGAGTCTCCTTAGTCAATGTTTCTCCTTCTCTCTTGCAGGGCCAAGCCATCGATCCTTCCAAGAAGCAGACCAACCTTTTCATCACTGAAGACACTCTCATTATTCGCAGTGTGAGCCAGACCAATAACGGAGTATATCAATGCTTGGCCAAAAACCAGGTGGGACAGGGCGTTTCCAATACTCAGACTGTCAACGTAAAAGGTAAATAATTCATAGAAAAGGCTTTCAATGAAGAAAATTATAATTTCTTGAATGATATGGGCAAATAGCAAACATTAATTTGACAACTTCTTTGTGTCCCTAAGCGCAAGCCTTCATAATTGCAGTTCGACCCTCATCATCTCTATCATTCCGATTACTGTTTTTACCAACTAAGAGTAGTTTGACAACTTCTTTGGCTCCATTTGTGCACATGTTCATATATACAGTCCGACCATTATCATTTCTAGCATTCAAATCAATGGTTTTACCGATTTTACCATCTGAGTATTCCAAGAACTGTTTCAAGGTTTCTTTTTATTGCTACGATCGAATATGAGCATTCGTAAAGGCCTGACTGATGATGAAAAGGGGGAGAAAATAGACTCCTCTACCTCTATCGATAATCAGATTCCATTGCTGCTGCGTGTGCCTAATTGAGACAGCTCAGCAGGCAGCAGAAAGGATCGAGCAACGAGGGAGTCTAAAGCTCCCTGATATTTAGCTTTGCTGCCAACCGTCGTCATTCAAAGGTAGTAGAAAGATTATGTAATGGTGATTAATGGATTCGATCACACACCCTTTTGACTATGGAGTCTAAAGAAAGAGTCACACGATGACTCAATCAATACACCTTCCTGACAAATTGTTACAGTTTTGCTATACAGAACAGAGAATTTCGAATACTTTATTTCGTTTTTTTCAGCTTTCCCTTCCTGCGCCAATTCGGAACTGCAGAAGCTGGTGGAGGTGGATCAGCACGAGTCTGTGCAATTAAAATGTCAATACCATTCATCTTCAGCTAGCGGTCCTCTCAGCTTTGGATGGAGCATGAATTCTACCAAAGACTCTGTAGACTTTCCCAAGTCTGATTTTAGTGTGGACGGAGAAAAAAGTATTCTAACCTTCAGTGCCAAGACGGACATGGACTTTGGCACAGTCACTTGCAATGCAGCTGACCAAGTTGGACCTACAAATAACCCATGCACCTTTCAGATAGTACCAAAAGGTAATATAGATACCAGTCTACTTCATCTGTCTATATATCAATCAATTCTAACCTACTTCCTAAAGGAGCTGATGTTGTTCTACTTTTCCAAGCCTGTAGTGATGGCCTTTCCCTTCTTTAGTATGTCTGGAGAGGAGCCTTTTGCCTTCTACTGCAAAACTTTTGCAACAAGCTACTTATAGAAACAAAAGTTGTTGCTACTTCTATCTATTTTACAGATAGACTACTTTTTTGTCTCTCCTTCTAATCAAAAACCTGCTTTAAAAGCAGTTTGAAAAGCCAGGAGGAGAGCTTTTCTTCTAGAAGAGGAGGCAGGAGGCACTAAGCTATTGTTATGCTAATCAGAAGTTTAGAAGAGAAGTATGAGACTGAGAGTCTCATTTTTCGTATATCCTTACATAAAAGATTGCTTTTTTAACGAGCTTAGATTGATTCCACTTAGCTGAGCAACATCATTAATGTTAAGATTATGGAAAGCCTTCTGACTTTTGGATTGTTTGATTATGCTTGTATCCTTTGAGACTAATGTACTAATGTTGGACTTCATTTAATTGCAGGCCAAGCTCGGTCCCTGAGGAATTGCAGTGCAGTGAATCAGACTTTCGAGAGCCTCAGTATTGTTTGCATGAATAGTAGTCACAAGAGTCCCAATCAACGATACATCTTAGAGGTAGTGTATTGAATTTCAAAGTCAATTCCAAGCAAGCCACATGGATGGAGACCTAAAGCTGGAAAGGAACGAAGTTGTGGTGCCAGAAAACTATTGAATTTCTCAACAGAACTGACATGTAGACCTTCAAGAAGTAGCACTTGGGCACTTGAAAACATTTTGAAATACTTTGAGGAGGGGGGAGATCTTGAGATATAAATCTCAAATTCTACTTGACATTGACTCTGATATGAAGCATTTTTAGATCTTCAAAAGTATCAAGAAATTGTATTAATGTCCTGAAAAATGGCATAAATAGGTCAACCAGGTTGTTAATTGATACCTTGCTTACAAATTATTGACATGGTGACCATATTACAAGAAGACACTTCAGCTCTGAAGTGTCACTTCATCAACAAACCTCTGACACTATGCAAACCACTAATCCACCAATCATTTCTCTTTGCACATTGCTAAACCTCAACATAAATCTATATACAATCAATACCTTGTTCTCTTACTACTGTTCTATCAAACAGTAATAATGCGCCAGGCATTTGATCGATTAGGCAGGAAATGTCCGTATTTGCTCATAGCTCCAAGCTAAACAAACAAAAGCGAAACAATCATCTCTCTAATCACAGACTTTGAGGATTATTGAGTCTTGTGCTGACAAAATCAGAAGTTATGAGTAATTGATGGTTTTTGTAGCATTGGTGCTTCCAATACTAGGGGACCCAGTTTGCTTGCCTTGCTTATTCTCCCTCTGACTCTCCCTTCCCTCAAGTATGCTTCATAATGATAAACCACACGTGTACACAATAAGGCCACTGCATAAAAGGCCAAGAAAGAGAGAAGGACAGTAGAAAGTTCTAGTTGTAGTAGAAGAAGTCCTACACCACCAAATTTTTTGTTCAATGGCATTCCGGAGTGCCAAGGTCCTTTTTGCAATTTGCTTTGTTAGGACTTTTTGTGCCCTTTTTGGCTACTACTAAACCTTGGCTAAATTGTATTTTTACTTAACTTTAGTACTTGTCTATTTGGTTTTGGATCATACAGGGTGTCCCAGTACACCTTGTAGTTCAATTTTATACAACTTAGTTTCACCAAACCAATAAATTGCAAATTAAGCAAAGTAGGTCACAATGAAACTTTTGTATTGAGGTCTAATAATGCATTTTTTGCTGTCTACCTTATTTGAGAGACAAAATTGAATAAGAGAGGAACTGAAGACTTTGGAAAGACTTCTAGAGTAGAGCTGCTTTCCTTTTTTGGAAAGTTGGCACATAATTAAGACTGAAGGGAAACTTCTATAGCAGTCACTTTAATGAAGCAAAAGCTGCCTGAGAATATTACAAGTTGAGAAGAAGAAGACTGCTGTGTACAGACTCACACATGCAATATCAAATTAAGCTTGAACTTCAAAGATTAGATGGCGCTCACTGCCTCCTTTTTAACACTCAATGTTGCAAGCTTTTATATAGCATGGCAAGCAGTTCAAAGAGCAAAATAATAGCGTGAGCAGTTCAGAAAAGTTGACTTGTGTCTCCTATCCAATGAAGGTAATTTGTATGGCAAAAAAAAGTATTGATTTCTTAAAAAGAAAAATGCCTTTGAAACATAAAAGTTCCTGATTTTTAAGCCATGTGATTCTAAGAAACATGTGAGGAAATGTAGAAAAGCAATTAATGAGGGGTCTGTATTTGTGTCAGAGTTCATTAAGATTAATTGGCTGAGTTTTTTTCTGGTACCATTTACTATGCCATAAAATTGTAGCAATTTTTGCATTTTGATTCTTTTCCCTTTTTCAGGTGTTCAATTCTGGTAATGCTGAAATGATGGTGAATATCAGCACCAACCAACCTGTCTTCCATGTGAGAGGACTCAGTTCTGGAACAGAGTATCGGGTCAAAATATATTCTGTTAACGATTCTGGAGGAGTGTCAGAACATGCAGTGTTTCAAACTTTTACTTTGCAGGTGAATAATCAATCCTAACATAAGAAAACTGAAACCAATTGTCAATATCAGTGGACTTTGACAAAAACTTGGTTCTAATGCTAGTTTGCAAGGGTAGACAAAAACAAAATTGGTTAACCCAATATGACCTCCCCCAAGAAACGACCTCTAGGGAAAAAACTGCATTGACAGCAGCAGCAAGCAGCAGCAGCTTCCATGGAAGAGGAGGGAGGGAGGCCAGAAATTTCTGTCCTAGCTTCACTAGTGAATGGTGCATTAAAAAGTTGGAACCGTTGTTGCTGCTGCTGCTGCTGCTGCTGCTTGCCAGCTAGAAAGGAGCAGAGGAGCAAAAGTTGTTTATACGTCAATCTCCCATGATGAGGCTTCACTACAAGTTTTTAGATAGGAGTGATCACTAGGCACTACCACCACCACTACCAACAGGAAGTTGTCAAACCCAGTAACATTCTACAAGCAAAACCAGCATCACCCAGTTCTAGAGTTGGCCCTATTTTTGTAGTTCAGGGTGTACGAGCAAGTATTGGTAAAGTAAAGTAAGGAAAAGAAAACTGAATTTGCTACTGAATGTCAGACTGAAACTAACTGGTAAAGCATCCTTTTTACATTTATTATGGCATTATGTTTATGCTCTAGCATAGTACATGCATGAGTCTATAGGGATGAAAGGGACCCTACTACCAAGTCACTCATGCATGAGTTTTTCTTCCCAAAAACTTGCAGAAAAATCATATCATGCAATCATCAACCTCATTTCCTAATCATCTGATAGTGTCACACAATTGTGGACAATGGACATTATATGTATGAATATCTGCATTAAGCAACCATGAAAAAGGGCCAATTATACCGACAGATTTTCAACCTAGTTATTAATGGATAGATGGTACTTGACCTAAGAAAACATAATGTACTTGAAGGCTGAATAATATATAACATGTAATATCTCTTAAGGAAGTCTTCAGATGATGTCCTCACATGTTTTTTTTTATAGATATACTACCTTTAAAAAAGTTGGTCAGCGAGCAAGGAAAAAGAGAGAAGAGGATTTTTATGGCAAACTTTATGGGCTCTTGAGGCCTTTTGAAGTTTGTTATTATGGTGTGCATAAATAAGGAAATAGAGGCTGCATGAAAAGGAGGATTTTAGCTACTCCTCTTGAAGGAGAAGAAGCTTCTTTTGGATGGAAGTGGCAGCAGCAAAATATGAAACTCAGTAGAAAACATTTTGATTAAAGTTGGAGTGGAATTATGTTTTTCTCATGAATGGTGGTGTAACCTGAAAAATAAACCCAAGAAACATAAAAAGTCTAGAAAATAATCTTATAGCTGATTTAGGTTGGCTATCTGAGACAGTAAGTGAAACCTAAACCTTTATTACTTTTTTTACAGCCTGCAGAGAAACAATTGGCAGCCACCACAACAGATTTGGCTTCAAATAACCCCATGAGGCTGTTGCCTATTGTGGCTGTGCTAATAGCCATCGTCCTCCTCTTAGTGATCTTGGCTGTCATTTTTGTCATCATTATCAGAGGTATCAATACACTTTCTTAATTTTTAAGGGGAATCTAAAGCCTGCATTTTTTCTGTCCTTTAAGGTCGAAATGGCTGTGCAAATAGCTCTGCCAATGAGCTGCTACCCTCCAATGCCACTTTGGCCTCCTACTCTGGCCTTAGGCAGCCCTTGCAGCAGACCGAGGTGGAGCCTCTATCTGAGGCTGAGCCTCAACTACACTCAACGGCCTCGAGTTATCATGGCAAGTCCCCTAGTTATCAATATAAGCATCAACAAAGTATTCCTCAAATGGCGCCCACAGCTACAGAACTCAATTCTCCAGATCTTATATTACCCGCGGCTTCCAAAGGTGAGTACTTACATACTTGTGCAAAGGCATTTGAAAGCCATACGTTTACAAGCTAGAGTTTGACAGAGAGGTAGAAGTTTTGATTTAGTGTGAAAAACCCCAAATCCTTGAGAGGGAGGAGGGGTACTCTTGACCCCCACCCCTTGCACACCTATGGTTGGAACTTTAGCTAGGGGAGGACATCTTCTCAATTATTGACAGTTTTCTCTGAATGTCATGGGACACCACAAGGCCGCAATCGTAAATGTCTTAGTAGTTTTTATAAGAAGGACAAAAGTTACCTACGACTAACTTGATAAAAAATTCAGAAGAACTTCAAAATTATACTGAAAATTGGTACTTGTACCATGAAGTGTGGGTTGGGACCATAAATTGCTCTATTTTTTATGGGACACGAAAATGCTGGTGTGCGCTCGTGTAGTGCGGTGTAATCTGTGATCAGTGCCATGCCTGGCAATGCAGGTTTGAAATCCTCTTGAAAGCTTTCTCACTAACTCTGGACCTTGAAAGTCTTGAAGAAATGCCCGCAGAGGTAAAGAAGTTTTTTCTTCAAGATCAGTTGAAAGCAAAATCCGGATTCATATAGTACCCAACAACAAAATTGCGTTGAATCATGCTATGAGAAAAATATGAGATACAGACATGAAATATCAAAGATTTCCCCTGGTTTCAAAAATAAATATGACTTAGTTTCTTGCAAGCAAGTCATTTTGAGAGACACACTGGGGCAAGAATCAATTTATTTATCCGTAAAATTCCACCTTGATCAAAAATTACCAAAAATTAAAAATGTTGAAATGTTGAATTTTTTCTCCTAATCCAACTAATTTTCAATTTGATTTTTTAGCAAACTTGAGTCAAAATCTGGATTTTCGGACATATATTGGACTTTTGACCCAGTGTGAGAGACTTGTTTACTTACTTTTTTTGAAAAGTGGCCTTCCTGAAAGTAATTTCGTGGGGCTCAATAATAAATGAAGGAAAAGAAAGCAAGTCTAGGAGAGGAAGAGAGGGGAGATGACAAAAAAGAGCAGCAGAAAAATATTCTTCTCCTGGGGATTTTCTGCCAACAAAAGCCTCTAGTGCATTACATATTTCACACGCTGTTACAACCTTGATTTTTTCAGTTCATATTTCATGAATTTTTTACAGTGAACCAAATGTTGCAGAAGTGTGTTTTGTAAGATATGAAATATTCTTTCCATTGTCTTGAAAATGATGAAAACTTTTTGGTAGAGCTGAGAAAACTGAATGGAACAGAGGCAAGAGAAGATAATTGAATTTTTCCAACAAAAGTTTTTTCTTGACTAATACTTTCTTCACCAAGCTTGATAATTGAATTAGAAAATGAAGTTTACATTGATTTTTAGCCTCTTACCATCGTTTTATGCAAAATTGCAATTTTTTGAGAGCAAATCGTTAGATGGCGCTAATGTCAAGTTTTGCTAATTTTCAACTTTTTATTCAATTTTACCATACAAAAATTTTTTGAAAACGTTTTAGAAATAAACTAACTATTGTTTAAAGTGTCATCTAGCGGTAAAACGAAAAGATTGTTTTTAATTTCATAGACGCCATCCATGACTATATCTTTAGTGTCTTAAAAGTTTTGTCCTTCTTCAAGAAACAAATTTTCCTCATCAAAATCTTGCCTATTTATCATGGAAGTGTCCAGATCGTATTTGATTTATGACATATGATAAGACTCATGATAAACTCTATTTTTAATGGTCAAATTATTTACTACAAAATTTTAGATATTAAGTAATAGTCTGACTTCTAATAAGTTTTTTATACACCCACGAAGGCTAGGTCCTTGAGTCAGTAGTCACTACTCAGGGAACGAAAGTACTATCTGCCTGCTGCCGTATCCCACGAGAAGAGCGACTTTTGCGTTTCCCAAAGGCAATAGATGTCGATAGAAGATAATTGATAGGACCCTATAGATTTCCGTACCAAATGTTTTTTCCATGTTCTTACCCCTTTTTTTTTGCAACACACGATCTTGTTTTCTACCTTGGCTAGTTGCATCAAGAAAGACCCAAAAAAGATCAAATGTAACCGAAAATTGGCTAAAAGTTTTTTGTCACTATTTTTTGCAGCTCGCCAGCCTCAAATCATAGGATCTAGTGGAAGTTGCTACGCTCCACCCAACAGTATTAGAAGCCAAAAAGGTTACGATGAGATTATCTTAACTGGAGGAGGAACTTCAAGCAAAATATCATCAGGAGGTGCACCACCCATGCTTGCCAAAAAGTCTATCATGAAGAAACCACCCGTTCCGCTTCCCTCCAACAACACCTCTGCTGCTATCACCCCAGCAGCGCCACCTGTCGTCAACCAGTCTGAATGTCAATATGCACAACTTATTTTCGATAAAAATCACCGGCATTTTGCTGCAGACGACTCGGTATTATATCTCAACACAAACAGTAGCAGGTACATAATATCATTTTTATTTATACTTGGAATACATATTTGAATACTTTGAATACTTTCAGTCCAAAGTACCAGACAACCTATGCTACCATTGATCATAGTCGGAGGCATCATTCCAAAAAGTCGAATTCCAATAGCAGAAAAGGACTGATGCATTCAGCAAGTTGCCCCTTCAAGGTAAGAATTTGGTATTTTGAAAGGTATCCCAAGGAGGTAGTCTAAAATCAAATTGACAAATTCCAAGCTCACCAAAAAAATTGCCATTGAATCTTAGTACATAAAGAATGGATATCTGACTCAGCGTTGCATCGGATCGTTCCATCCCTCGATCCAAACTTCTAGAGCCAAAAAATTTTTCACCTTCAAAGATACACTATTCAATATATTCCTTCAAGGTTTGTCTTTTAAACTTTCAGCAGAAGGAAGGAAGAAAAGTTCTCTTTCTGCCAATCATTTTCTTTGCCAGTGGCAAGAAGCTACGAAGCAAGGAAAAAAAAAAGTTTGCGAAGGGACAAGGATGCCTTTGCTTCTTCTTTCTCACTGCAGCTGTCTGCGAGTTGCATCAATCCTTTTTTTGTTAGAGTTGATCTTTTTCAACTTGCCTTTGGCTGCTACTTTTCCAAGGTCCAATCAATTTCAGTCTGTCAGAAAAAGCTGGTCCTCAATTTCTCAAGCTTTCATTACTTTTTCTCGATAGCTTTGTTGTGAGCCTTGTAAATACTTCAGATACCTTCAGTTACCTCCAGATACCTTTTAAAAATACCTTCAGATACCTTCAAATATCTTTAGTTACCTCCAGATACCTTCAAATACAAAAAAGATACATTCAGACGCTTTCAGATACATTTATTTAAATAACTAAAATTATTTCAGGGCGAACCTCATCACCAGCAAAGCAGCGTGAAAAAGTCCTGCTCATCTACCAGTAATTCTCAACAAACTACCCCAGCCAGACAACCATCCATTGTGTCTACTGGAGGGTCAGGGTCCAGGTCTGGGACCTTAAAACGGGTGGCCTTCAAAGATGAACAGACCGTCCATGATGATGGTGCTTCCTCCATAAGGTAAAACAGGCTTCTGGCTTAGATTTAGAAAGCTTCTTTCTAGTCTGGAAAAAGGTGTATTTTCAGAAGTAAAGGATAAAGGACAGAAAGGGGCATGAAGCATGGCGAAGGATCTGATAAAAAAGTTCTTCTCTCTATGGCAAAAGCTTGCTTGGAAAAGCAGGAAACGAAATTGAGTGATAACGAGAAAAAGTTGGAAGGGATATCATAGTTTGCCAACGTTTTGCCATATCATAAAAATCTCGTCCTCTTTTCATTCTCCTTTTCTGACTCTATACCTGACAACCAGACTTTTTTGCCCTGCTTTAGTATGGTATTAGGTACTACTTAAAAGCCACTAAAACTACCAAGAATTTGACAACATCTGTTAGTCCATTTAATGCAAGCGTTCATACAACAATGGAGTCCATCCATTTATACCTATAAGCTTTAGCATTCAAATCAATGGTCGATAGTATTCAAATTATTTCAACTCAAAGGAGAATTGGAATTGAATGTTGGATGGTGCGAGAAATAGAAAGCTTTGCAAAGCAGTAATTGGCAATTTTATCTTAGTAGATACAAATAGAGAATGTCTATTCGAAAGGGAGAAACAGTGTAATGCAGAGATTTTTTTGTTGTCGGTTCGGTTAGTAGACCACGAGGACAAAAAGCGGAGGCACTTTAATAAAAAGGCAGCCCTTTGAGACTTTGTGCCTCAAGAGGCCCATAAAAGGTCATAACCACACTTTTTCTATAACAGAGTCACTTTAGAAAAAAAAGCCCCTTTTTAATATAAAGGGAGAGGGCACTCAGCACACACACAGAAAAAATTCGTATTACAGAGTTATAACCAAAAATGCATTGGAACGAGGCTTTTGAATTTGATGCAATTTAAATATGCTAATGACCCTGAGGCTTTTATTATCGAGCAGCCTCAAGAGCTCTGCAACACTAAAGAAGGAGGTCAGAATTTCTTAACCAAAAACTGTTGGGTATATTATACTAACCTAACAGTAACCTAACCTATCTTAGCACCTGCATGACAAAGAATCAATAGTTTCTCTAGGCTGATAATTATCGACTTTTTTCTTATTGTTGCAGTAGTATCACAGTGGGTCAAAGGTCAATTTTTCGTCCTAAAAAGTATGGAAAAAAGTTAATTTCAATATTTGCCTAAATTGACTATTTCTAGCCTAAATGTTGAATCTTCGCTTATAAATAGCTCAAAAATTGTCCTTTTCGAATTTTAGGTCAAACTAGAAAGCTAGATTTTTGGCATGAAAATTCAAATATTTGATGCATTATAGGATCTAAAATTCAAGAACATTATCGTATTTTGGCTCAAAAATTCAGATAGAATGACTAGTAAAGAATCCTTAAAAACCAGTTTTCGGATAAAAGTTGTACTTTCAACACAGTGTGTAGTACTATATTTGTTTTGTATGTTACTTAGCAAGTGATAGGCATTGATGAATCTAAAGGTAGAGAGGATATAGAGTTGCAATCTACCAATGCATCTCTTGTGTTGCTAGTCTTTCTCTACAGATTTCTACTAATCTTAGACCATGAACAACCTAATTCCTGGGGAAATGACAGCCTATAAAACTTTCAAGAAGAAGACTCCCATCCAGAAAGGCATGAGAAGAACCTGCAAAATGCATTCTTCTCTGCTGCTCCTTACCATTTCTAAGGTTCTACTAGAGTAGCTTTTTCTAGTCTTGCTTTTGTACTTAGTAGACTTTGCAATAATGGATCATTAAAGGAAATTGAGGTTCCCTGGGGAAAAAAGGAAAGTCTCATCTGTCAATGAGAAGAGCAGAGCAGGGAAGAACTTTCTTCTTCTGCTCTTTTACTTTAAGGTAACATTTGGTCTCCTTCTCGCCTCTCTTGAATGCATTTAGCATCTTATTACCCAAGAAAGTTAATAGAAGTTTTCTTTAAAACTGTTTATGACAACATCTGAACTTCTTTCAGCCCAAAAAAATACAGAAATTCTAATTTATTTTCCAGATTAATTCCGTCCACAATTAGTGTGTCAGATGATGCTGGTTCGGACCCTGAACCGGTTATTCCTGCTCCACCTCCCGGATACGAATCTCAACCCGGTTTTTCCGTGGTGACTGATGAACTTTTACCACCATCTTCACAACACAAAAAGCCGGACTCCTCTTCTAATAAAAAATGCTCAAAAAACAATGATTTAGAATCTAGACTGTAATACTGATCTCCCAAAGAAAATATACAAACACAGTTAATACCTTACGTATGTACAAAAATGAAAAAAAGTCCTTCTTCGGCTTTAAATTGACCTGAAATTGCTGAGCAGCGAAGATGCACACATGGTTGGCTTCTTCGTGTACGTAGTACCACCATATGTTGAATTATTCTACTCGCGATTTTTCTCTCCTAGTTTTTTGGTACCAAAAAACTTTGTCTTCTTTCCCTCGCGCAACTTTTCTGGACATGGAAAATGTGTTCTTGCCGTTCTTGCAGACTTACTACTCACAGTAGGGCAAATTGGCATTTTGGTCTATAAGTGAAAATCCTTACTTACCCAAGATTCCAAAGACCAAATTAACGCACGGGCGTTAAATATGCAATCTAGGGTACATATTTTTGCTTGAGAAAGCTGAAAAAGGTTTCAATTAATTTTGTGCCAGATTTTGTAATTTCGTCCCAGTGTGTGATATACTTTACTGTACTAGCCACTGCTGCTGCAACCCCTAAAACTTCTGCTTACGACAACTTGTTTGTAACCGACCATTATCCATATGGAGTACAAAAAAGCTTACTAACATCAATTCTACTTTCCCTTATTTCTCTAAAATTGGTAATAAAGCAAGAATAAAGTTGAGTAGCCTGAATCAATATTTGTCCATTACATGTTACGTTTGTTTCCTACAAATTACAACCCACCCATTAGAGCAAATTTAGAGTTTGCCAGAAAGAAAGCAAGGCCCCAAGGCAGATGAAGATTGGAGCTTTTGCAAACTTACATATCACGAACAAATCAAATCAAGAGCAGCAGCAGGCAACAAAAAAAGGGAAAATTGTACAACCATCAACTTTTTGGCAGAGGAAGGAACAAAACACTACAATTGCTTGCACAATGGGCAGAGGAGTGTGAAAACTTTTTCCATTTCCTCATAGCGCAAAACAAAAGACCCTGAAAATAGGACAACTGTACACATTCTCGTTAATCTATGATTCAGGCACGAAAATTCAAATACCGTAGATTGCTTATTTAACGCCCGGGCGATAATAACAATTTTGAGCTCTGAGGGGCGTTAATTTTTATTTGATAAAATGGGCTTTAATTTTTAAATATTTTAGACTGAACGTTAATTGGGATTGGGAATTAATTAAGTCATGGGCGTTAAATAAGCTATCTACGGTATTTTAGAAGCCGAATTGGTTGCGATTTGAAAGGATTGAAAAGTTTAGTTTTGAGAAACTTTAGTCTCTGATGGCGCCATAGTGTCTCGCAGGAAGATATAAGAGCATCAATCTCCTGCTTCTTCTTCACCACAAATAGAACGAAAAAGAGAGGAGAGCTGAGAAAGAACTCTCTTTGAAGATTTAGAAAGGCCTTACGAGTAATCCGATCGAAAAAAGAGAGAGGGAAGGAAGAAAGAAAAAGTTGAGCCCAGAGAGACACCCCGTTTTTCGGAAATTGAGCTTCTTGCGGATAATAGCAAGCAAGTGCGGCAGTTGTGGGTCAACAGTAGATAATCACTCTCTCTTGGGCTCAACGCTTTGTTGTACTACTCAACGCAGTCTTTTCTGTCCGGAAAGAAGAATGAAGTAAAGCAAGAATGTGAGAAGCAGTGGATTTTTGCGGTGTCAAAAATCGCACATAACCAAAATATAATTTGAAACGCTTCGCTCTTCTTCCTTGTAGAGGTGTATGTATGTATAGTCAATTGTGATTTGAATTTTGACCACTAGATGGTGTTTATCATGGGTCAGTGCATATGTAGTTATAGTGAACTATCAAAGAGTGGAAAATGTTAACTTTTACATGATTTTTTTTTTTTGAAAAATCTCATTTTTGAAGATGGACAAACCTTTTGAGGCAACTATATACATTTTATCCTAGATGGCGTTCAAATGAGTTTAAAAATAAACGTTTTTATTTTACTGCTAGATGACGCTTCAAACAGTGATCATTTAGTTCCATAAAAGTTTTGAATAATGTATCAAAAGTTGAAATATTAGCTAAATTTGACAAAAACGCCAGCTAACGATTTGTTTTCAAAAATCGTAATTTTTCATTAGCAAACAGAAAGACCTGAGTAAAATCGTGTTGATTTTTTTGTAGGCCAAGAATGCACACTGTGAATTGATGCTCTCTATTCTTTTGCACACTGACGCTGAAATAATGCGCAACTAAGCATCATGCATCAAAAGGACTGTAGAACAAGGCCCGTCGGCCTTCATAGTAGTAGCAAAAGACCAGTGAGGCATTTTTCATGGAGATTGAAAAATGCAGTTTCTCTTGATTGCCAACCAACTTTCATTCCATTACCAAAAATATCTTTTTGGGACACAATTTCAAACTTTTTATTGATTCAGCATCAGCTGCATTTGATACCGAATAGTATCCATTGAATACAACTGTTTCTTCTCCTCAAAAAGGCTTCCATATAGGAGTCATAGATCATTCGGAGTCCCTTTTGTGTAGATTTCATTGTTTTCAATGGGTTCCAGCTGCGTCCATTATCCAGTTGCGTCCATCCATAGTGGTGCATAAAGAGGGTCATCAAAGATATTTCAATAGTTTGACTGGCAATCTGAAAGTTTGTATTTGTTTTTTGAGTCAAGAAACTAAATGGGAAGAAAATGAATGAAGTACAACCTTAAATCTGTCATCATGTTCCATTATGACTTCGTCTGGTTTCCTGATTTGATAGAGAACAGCCTTTGTCAAGGCAGGACAAAAAAGTTCTTCTGGTTCCTCAGGCATTCTGTAAGACAGTATAAAAATAAAGTATTCTCAATGTACTCACTTCAACACTATTCAGAGTACACTTTGGATTAACTACTGACTTACTTCTATCAGAAGAAAATGGAAAAGGAATTTCTTCCAACTCAATGGGAAACGTAACAAGCTTCTCAACAGTTTTAGTTTTCCCTCTAGCTTTTGCCACATAAATCTGGCTTTCCTTACGTCACAAAAAAGTATCCTAAATTGGCCTAAAAGGGTCTTGTTTTTATGAACGCGCATAAACTGTGATGAAAAAACTTTTTTAGGGTTTTATTATAGTTTTTGTACATACCTTCATGAATCTAGCTAGGGGACTGAGGGTATTTTTCTTAAAGAGGAATTCTTTGATGATGTAAAATATTTGGATATCAGCTCATTTGAATGTTCCGTCACGATCTTTTTCATCTTTCCTACCTGCTTACTTCTCTTCCAAAGAAGTTTCAACTGTTTTCCAGATGTAGTAAAACTTTGCTTAGAGGGTCGCCGCACAGAAACTTCTTTCATTCAAGGTTATTTCAAACTACTTTGGACAGGTACAGATTCAATGTATGAATACCAAAATGTAGTATGTACCTAAAAATTGAGTTTTATTGAAGATGTATTGAAAGAAATTTGAGCAGTTTCTTAGGTTCTATTCTTTGAGGGAAAATCAAAAGAATTTGGCCATGTAATGTGGCGAAAGCTTAAAGTTAGAGTGGGGAGGGCACATGAGAGTAAAAAAAGCTTGGCTTGCGACCCGAAATTGCATTTTGAGCTTTTCAAAATTGTTTAGTAGTAGCCTGCAGCAACTCTCCTTAGAGATAAATGCCTAGTCAAGTAGTTAGATGGCCCTGCAAATCATCAGCTTGACAAAGTTGGAGTTTTTAAGATACTTGTTTCACCTGTTCAATGATGCAGGACACAACAAAACGTTTACTTTTACATTAAAATGACAGCTGATGAATGACTTACTTCAAAAAAGTATTTTTGACATCATTTTCTTGCCACACTGTGCCAAAATAAGAATTTTTGTCCAAGAACTACAAATGGCCTCAGTGACCTCTAATGGCCTCAAATTGGTCAAGTTGAATTTTTGGACAAAAAACAAACTTTTGGAACAGTGTGATGCTTACCTGGCCTGAATAGGACTCTGATGCAACTTTTGGTCCCCAATAGAAAAGTGCCACCCAAAGAGCCAATTACCCAAGGTGTTGAAAAATGTCCATGACTCCTTCCCTTGCGCAGCAGTAGAAGGCTTGTCCTCTGAGGCCACCCTAGACTGGCCTTCATGTCCTTTTCTTTGATGCAATAGCAGTTGGTGCTGGACCTTTGCAAGCACTGCTTTCAATTGCCTGGGGCTTAATTCAAAGGTTTCTCGAGCTTGGTAAAGAATATGACCTTCTGCGTCTTCTTGCCCTATGAGGTTGGCAACCAAGTCATTTAGACAAGGCTTTACCAAGAACTTGAACTTGGTACCTTCTGATGAAGACCAGAGCAAGAAGAACAGGAGTAAACACTTCATGTTTCTGGTAGGATAACATAAAGATGAGTGGATGTTGTACAACTACCTGTTATTGACTCAAAGTCCCTTCTTCATAACGCCATCTAGACAAAAACAATGATTGTTTGTCAGGTGGAAATAGAAAATTGTTTTTCAAATGAAAATCGCTAATGGTCAAAACATTCACCAAAATAAACCTTAAAAAGAGGACATTAGGTTTCAAACATACCTCATCTCCACAGTACTATGGCCGCTAGACTAGGCTTGCTATAGACTATAGTAAGTAGAGATTCTATGAAGACATTTGCTCCCCGCAGGGATAGGTGATGAAAAAGATTTCAGTAAAGGTGATTATGAAGTAGGCAATTTGATTAGTGCCTTATTATCTGAAGATCTTTAAAAAATAGATCTAAAGTGGCTTGACTTTGAGTTGTCCAGTTTCTGAGTTAAAGATAAGAGCATTCTTCAAACTCCTTTGAAAATTCGAAACTATGGACAGCTGTCTAAGTTGCAGCGTAACATAGCAGTAGCAGCAGCAGCAGCAGTTGCAAAGAGAGTAGAAGAAGCGCAGTTTGGAAAGTTCGGTCGTGCGGGCCATTATGTGACTTAACGAAGAGCTCCTCGTTCCTACGGTCATTTGTGGACAAATGTCATTGGATACTTGCACAGAATACTTCTCCTTCTCCCTCTTATTCTATGTGTCCTAGCTTTCTTTCTAGGAATTTTTTGAGCTTTTAGAACCACTACTTTGAATGGATATTATTGAAGTTGATACTGCTCAACTCAAACTGAGATTATTGTAAACAAACTGACTCTGTAATCCTTTGACCGATTTCAATGAAATTTACGAGGTTTCGTGTCCTCTAGTCACTGAAATCGTCACTAAAATTTCATTGCAATCGGTCAAGTCATCACTGAATTAGATTTTGTCAAGTCTAGATAATTTTAAAGTTTGTTTGCTTTGGAAAAATCTCAGTTACTTACTGTATGTATATGTCAAAGTGAAACTTGATATCCATGAAAAATTGTCCT
The DNA here is from genome assembly GCA_900157175.1 of Oithona nana. Lineage (NCBI taxonomy): Eukaryota > Metazoa > Arthropoda > Copepoda > Cyclopoida > Oithonidae > Oithona > Oithona nana. The sequence continues at coordinate 41,202 of LT727956.1, forward strand.
TCTTTTCATGCTTTGAAAATTGTTCTTTTTGAAGAAGACATGATGCGTTTTTTCTGTATTTCATGTATTGTTCCATTCTGTCGTACAATCAATTCTAGCCTTATTTACTTTCTTCGATTTTTAAAAAGTTTTTTGCAGCTTTGTGGCAGCAGCAGGCGTCCTCTTTCCGGTTGTTGTCGTTCTCAAGGAAAAATTAGTCAAACATGCCTAAACATGTTTAACAATGGGTAGGATGAGGAATTTTTTGATAGGTGGTAAAGAAAATTATTTTTGAGTTTTTTGAAGATTTTTTAAACATTTTTAAAGACATTAAAAATCGGAAAGGTGGTAGTTCGATTTTTTCAATTTCAAGTAAGGATTTTGAAGTAGGGAAGTGTTTGGAATGCGCGAATTTACATTCCGTGCTTCTTTTGCAGTTCAAGATCCTCCTTCCAGAGGGTATTGACACCATCAATCATGGTTTGGACAAGTTGGACCTCAGAGTAACCAAGACGATGTTTGTTGGAAATGTCATAGGTGTGTCCTAAATAAGATTGCAATTTCAAATACTACAACTTGGCACAGTGTCCTAAATTGTTGTCAAACTTTAAGAGAATTAAAAAAGGTTGTCTTACCAGTTTGGCCACCAGATTCACCACGGGTACCACGGGGTTGCAAGTTAAGAGCCTCACACCTGGCCTTCAAGCCATCAATGCTGTCCTTGGTCCAGCCGGGCAAGTCAACGTGGACGGAGGCACGCATGCCAGTGCCCAAGTTGGTGGGGCAAGAGTGAATGTAACCGAACTTGGGGGAGAGCAAGAAGTCCTTGCCAGATTCAGCCTTGACGGAGTCACCGACAGCCTTGATGCCTCTGGCGAGACGCTCGAAGACTCCCTTGACATCACCTCCCTTTTGCATGGAGATGATACGGAGCTGATCCTCCTCGTTGACCCAGACCAAGAAGGTCTTGTCGGCGTTGTGGAAGATACCACGGCCCTCGGGCCAGTCACGCTCCATACCAGCGACCTTCAAGTTGGGGTCACCAGACATGAAGAGGAAATGGTCATCGACGAGTTGTTGGCGGACCTTCTCATCCATACCGGTCAAGGGATAGTAGGAACCAGCCAAGTCACCTTCCATTTTGGCGAAAGCGTTCTTCATCAAAGCCTCAACATCGATACGTTGTTGTTTGGTGATGCCGGGGGAAAGACCGAATCCTTGGATGGAGCGGCCGACACGGATTCTGCAATTTTAACATTTATAACTTCCTTGATAGGTTCTTTAATAGGTTCTTACCTGCAAGAGTGGACAGGTACATCAGCCTCAACATTGCCAGTGATCTTGCTGGAGTCCATGTCAGAGGTGTGCTTGAAGTCAGCAGAGAGACCATGGTACTCGCAGATGAGGGGATCGAAGACCTCAGCGAAGTCAACATAGGAGTCCTCATCACCAGCATAGATGCCGCAATGTTGGTTGTCGAACTCAACGGCGCAGGCAATAGCCTTGGCCAAGGTGAATTGAGAGGTCTTGGAGACAATCTCGTTGAGCTTGTTCCATTTGTCTTCAGTCACGTGCTTGGCGACCAAGGAGTGCTTGGACTTGATTTCGGGGAAAGGAGCCATGGTCTTTCTGAAAAGAATCAAGCAGACTAGTTTAAGACAAGTATTATTTTCATACGGTTAGATCAATCATTGATATCCAATAATCAGCAGAATGATCAAGAGTTAGGCAATGTTCAAGACTTATGATGATTATTTAAAAGCTATCAGCAAACGTTCTCAAGGATATTCAAGGTTGTTTAAGTTTGTTCAAGGATGTTCAAGCAATGGTTTAGTTTTTAAATGCAAAATCCTTTCTTTTCATTGCCATTGGTTTAGTAGACTCATTAGTTGATATCTATGAAATGCTTTTAGTTTCAAATCAAGTATGCTTAGGTTCAAGCATAATATCAGTAATCACTTTGTATTACTAAGGTTAATCAAGTAAATGGGATGACAAGTGTCAGGCAATGCTGGTTAGTTCTCAAGTATTGATGTGTTAATTTAACGGTTTTCAGTATTGTCACTTACTCTTTTGCTTTAATAAATAACTTAAGGAAGGAGGACTTTCCTGCTCAAAGCTGAGAGGTAGAGTGACTTTAGTTTGGATCTGGCCTGACGAAGTGGCCTCTGAGAAAGCAAGTGAAAGCTTTGTCTTTGGCTCAGCTTTAGTAGCTAGCTACTAACCTAAGCAAAAGCCTAAGCAACTGGACATCAGGCTATAGCACCTATCCTAAGACGCTTTGACAGAGGCTATTTCAATCGACCGACTACAAAGTGCAACCCTCAAAGCGTGTCAAACCCAGCTGCAGCACAAGGGGTGGACACCACAAGGTGTTTTTGTCAACCCAAAAGAATCATGACATTTCAATTTTCAATCATCTCATTTGCGATTTTGAAATCTACACCACCTTAAACTAACAAAACCTACGCTTGCGTCACCTAACCCTGCAGGAGCAAACCCATGCTTACAACCATACCAATACATATTACATGGGTATAGGATGGGTAATGGGTATATGTAGGTATGGTCTGGGCATGAAGTTTCCCACATTCCCTTTCTTTTCAGTATCTTTTCATTTTGTTCTTCAATTTGCAAAGGGTGATAATACAGTATTTGTCTCAAACTGAAATAGGGTTACAAGGATTTTTCAAAAAGGAGGAGGAGGAGGGAAGGGGTAGTTGTTGCCAAGCAAAATACTTTCTCGCAGTACAAGGAAGAAATTCCTACCCTCATTTTAAGATAGCAATACTTGACCTACCTTTTACTTATGTACTTACCACAAAGTTTAGTAGTAAACAGCATTTAAAAGGCAATTTATTTTCTATTACAGTGGTGATACATAAAGTGAATACATAATAATACTGCCTACTTCTTTTTCTATTCCGTCGTAGCAGTTGTAATGATTTCGTAGTTCTCATACTTCATAGCATGTGTCCGCCTTGACAACCTCAATCGTCATGCAGAAACACTGCTTGCTTCTCCTCAGTCGTCTTCTTCTTTTCTTTTCAGGCCACTTTTTTCTATATGTCCCATACATTTGGGTACATTTGTTCTTCAAGTGTGTATACTCTACAATACATAAGACATCCTCATTTGCTTCCACCATTATGTCATTATCCTTTAAGCATCAATTGCGTGCATCCACAATGTCTTTTTAAAGCCCTCGAGCCGATTAGGATACCAAATGGTCCTGATTGTGGTCCTATTTCCTTATGTTTATAACAACTAAAAAAGAAAAAAACCATTACAATAATGGATTTTTTCAAATCTCCAAAAAATTATCAGATTGGTTGCACTTGCAAGTTGCAAGTAGCAGTGACTTGAGCCCCAAAATTGCATTTGAGGCTTTTTTGTGTTCTTTGCACTTCAAGAAATTGTAAGTGAAAATGGCCATCGGCCACTATAGCTATGGTGGCAATGGCACAAAAGAAAGAGAGGAGAGAGAGAGACTTAGACAAACGAATGAAAGTGAATGGCAACAACTCCAAGGAGGCTACTACTACTATATGAGCTACATCTAGTGGTAGTACTGCAGAATAACTGCAGTAGCAACAGAAGAAGAAAAGAGGCAATGAGGGAAGAAAAATGGTCTCTCTTTTGCTACAAGACCAAAGGGCTTGACCCAAAACTCATTTTGTGAGGGGCAGCCCTTTTTGTTGCAAAAATGGCTATTTAGAACCTTATTTCACAAAACCTTAGTCATATGACCTTCAACTTAAATTACAATGATAAATCTTCATTTTATTTTGTTCTTGCTTAGTACAATAAGATGATAAATGGGTAGGTGAAGGCGGCTATGACACTACCTTGAATCCTGCTTTGAAGCACATATCTTATGCCTTGCCTACTTGCAAATATTCCTGGCTACTACTGTTGATAGAGCAATACATCTGCCTAAAGCACGTCATGAGAATATGAAATATGAGCCCAGTGTAGTACTACTACATGCAGAAGAATTTATGACACAAAAATTGTGGTCTCCAAATCTCTTTGTGACCGCTTGGAGGCTAGCTAGGAGGACAAGACAACAACAACAAACTTTTGAATTATTCATGACTCAATTTACAAAAAAGGCCTGGGTTTCAATTTGAATTTAGAAGACAAGATGGAAGATAGAAACGAAGCAACAGAATGAACACATATAGCTCAGCTCTTTTTCCCTTGCTGGAAATATTTCAGAAAGACTGGATGGAGGTCTAGACGGAAATGAGAGAGGAGGATTTCTTGCCATTGTGAGGAGACTGAGGCCACCATTGGGGAGTTGTAATCCCCATACTTAGAACTGCTTGAAAAGACCTCATTTTTCACTTGCTTTTGCATCTACAAAAGAAGAAGTAAAGCTTGAAGTGCCCCATACTCCATAGAGCCAAAAAAAGTATCCTGACTTTCTAGCTGCTCTAACTCTAAGTCATATAGCAACAGAAATGACTGTGTTGTACATACTTCTTAAGTCTGGCAAACGATAAAAAAGAAGTACAGTACTGCTTTGCAATACTTTGCAAAGCGACAATAAGAATAATGAGTCTACTTGAGCAAAAGTGCAATTTTCTTCCTTTGGAATTTTTCAAAACGATTGTCTAGTGCATTGCATATTGAAAACAGCTGGAGCAAAAAAAAAAAAAAAAGAACAATTGCGTGATGAGAGTTTTCTTCAAGCTTCATTTGAATCTTTACTTTGAACAAGACAAGTCTCTGAAGAAAGTTGGTGTCGAGAAATACGCATAAAAAGTCCATTCATACTGAATCATCTCTGGCATTCAAATCAATATTTTTACTGCCCAAATGATCCAGAATTAATTTGACAACTTCTCATTGTCCATCTTTGCAAGCTTAGCATAAATGGAGTCCATCCATCGTTGATTTTAGAATTCAATTCTGTTTTTTTTTTATCATAAAGTATTCACCAACACTCCATTAAAGCCTCATAAAATGGGGGAAACCGTCAGTGCATTTGAACTTATGCATTTCGTAGAGAAGTGTCGTAGTGTCAAGTCGGCCTGTTCTCCGTTTTTCTCAGAAGCATCTCCTGTATGTCTTTTAGAAGTCGTTCAACTTGCTTGGACACTTGCTTTCCCTGACTTTGAAACTTTTTTGTTTGTTCGTAGTAGTAATATTCCCTAGAAACTGCTGTTGCCTCTTCTTACCTTTTTGGTGATTCTGCCTCAGTTTCCTTAGCTTCTTGCTTGGTTTCTTCCTTCTCCTCCACATTTTGTTGCAATGCCACGTTGTTCTTTTTACCAAAAACAATGCCCATATTTGTACAGAAAGCAGAAGCTATACAACTTTTTTGAAGCACACCAAGTCACACCAGCACAACTGTTGACAATTACAGCTGTTGAGCAACCATATTTACTGGCCTGTGTGTCTAAGGGACGCTTACATTTACATCGACATTTGATAGAAATCATACATTAGAGCAAATTATAAGGCAATAAGTACATTTTTCACGAATACAGTCAGTATAGGGGGAGTAGAAAAAAAAGTAGAAAGACATTTTGACCATTGCTCTACACAGTCATGCGGACTTTGCTAAGTATTCACACTGTATTATCTACAAAAAAATGGACCACCTTAAGTATAGTGCAATAGATTTTGAAGTTTACTCATTTTGGTGTTTGAAAATACAGTGTGGAATGTTCAGGACTTGAGTTTTACACTAACATTTGTCTCGTGCAGAACAAAAAACTTGGGTTTTCTAACTATGGACGACACAAACGTTTCAATACTTTAGCTTAATTGAAAATACTGTGACGTTTAGAAATGTAAGGAAACTTTAAAAAAGTTTCAGACAAAAGTGAACGAAAACTGTCAGTCTTGGCTAGAAAACTGACACTGTGGTCTAATGCCTGATGATGTGGACAAAATAAATATGTATCCAACTTTGTACCCAACACTATATTAAAACACAATAATACATTTCCATTACAAAAGCTTAGATATTCAGTATAAACTTTGGAGGTTGGAAGAACCAAAAAGAAAGCCGAGAAGGGATTTTTAGAATTTGGACATTGTGTGAATTGGTCAGTTTTTCATACTCAGAAAATGGACACTATGGACAGCACAAAAGTACCCAAATAAAAGAGACTTGACTTGAACTTCTAAAAGACAAAGAATGCATTGAAATATTCTGCATTCTTTACTTACTTGGTCTTGGATATGTTGCTGCCTTAGTTTTCAAACACTAAACAAACATTTTCGATGTAAATTATGTTGAATGCTAAATTCCTGTAAAGTAACGAGGCTTGTGTGTTGCAACAAATCCCAGACTACTCGACAATGGGACTGGGACTCAACAGCCAAAAATACAATCTTCAAAAAAAATCAATTTCAAATAGCATGGAAAATTGTATTTTTTGGGTTGTAGACCGAATTCACCGAACCATAGTCGTTAAATGGTTACTATGGTAATGTGATAAGCCTATGACAACAAAAAGCGCAGAGTTAAATAAAAATCAATAAAAAACTGATATGCAATGGATGGTCAAGAAATTATTTCTTTGGGAGACGAAATTTTTCACATTTTAAACAAAATATTCCGGGTTTTTTACAGCAGCTATTCTGTCTCTTTTATCATTAAATTTTTGCCTTTAGGTTAGATGAGGAACAAACACTAGAATTCTCGTCAAATGGCTTCAGGCAAAAAAAAATGCAAACATCTATCCGCAGAAGGGTGGTCTGAAAAAACAGGTCGTAAAACAGTTGCGGATGTCTATCGTATCCTTGCACAATTCTCAAGTAGAGAAGTCTTTGATAAAGATTTTTTTTCAAGCCATATTCATTTACTTTTTTGCTACTTTCTTCAAGTTTTATTTGCTCAAATGCACTTTTTAAGAGGCTACATTTTTAACTTAAAATTACGAGCAATTTTGATGACTTTTGCCAAATAGCTGAATGCATCACAGATTAGTTAGAGCTCATAATTGAAATGAAGGAATTTGACAGTTGTTTTGTATCTGAAGTACTTTTCTAATTAGTTTTTTGGCCAGTTGGATGCTTTCATATGCTTTACAATTTCCATGCTAAACGATAAAGGCCACTCATAAAGACAAGTATGTCTTTCAGCTTATTTACATAACATTTTGAAGGTAAGTCTGTTTGGCTGTTGCCAAAAAGTAGGTTTCCCTCAAAAAACTTGTGAAGACTTTTTTAAAACTGTGATTTTCAGGGCTTTCACTCTTCGGAATTACAATTTTTGGGACACTTGCGGTGTCCAATGCACATTAATAATGTTCAATGTGTATTGGACACCACAAGTGACTACAAATAACCACAAGTGATCTCAAGTGACCACAAGTGACCTCAAGTTACCATAAGCGACCTCAAGTAACCACAAGTGACCTCATGTGACCACAAGTGACCTCATGTGACCACAAGTGACCTCATGTGACCACAAGTGATCTCAATTCTCAAGTAACCACAAGTTACCATAAGTGACCTCAAGTAACCACAAGTGACCACAAGTGAGCTCAAGTGACCACAAGTAACCACAAGTGACCTCAAAAATCACGAAGAAAAAAACAACTTTTATAAGGCAAGTAAATTTTAAAGCGAGATTCACCAAATGGCCTCTCGCAAAAATTGACGCTGAGTAGGAGGAGACGATTTTTTTTTTTGTGTTTCGAGCCAAGTTTTGTTCCGGTCAAAATGAAAGTAAGCCGTGAGTCATTCTACGTTAGCAACAGAAAAACTTTCTCATTTTTGAGCTCTTGTCAAAGGCCTATTGCGCGATAGCCAAGTTGCATAGACAAACTCACGAACAGCTCCCAAATTACGAGTTTGATTTTTTTAATGCCCTAATAAAAATGATTCGGTACGTTGACTGAGACGCATAAACATATTTCACATCTATGATTCTTGATTCTAGACTGAGACTGAGACTGAAAATCAAACAGATGAGATTTCGTAGATGATTAAAAAATCTTGAATGCATCTAAATCGGTTGAGACGTTTTGAAAATGTTGCGGATTTTTCAATTTTGGTGGTCCCACAGTCCTACTTTGCCTGAAAAATTAGCAGCAAAAAATTGGCACATCCGTCCTTATATGCATTTTTATAATTTGCACTAGAGGGAAAAAGGAGGGGGGAAATTCAATCTCTCTAGGCAAAAATGCAATAGATACACTCACTATACAACTTTTCGTCAAGCAACTTGAAACTCAAGTTTTGAAAACGAAAAAAACTGCAAACAGAAGTGTGACTGAGTGAATTTTAATTTTTCTGTTTAGGATATAAGATAAAAATTAATTTGTAACCATGGTCACTCAATGTTTGAAAAAATCTAAGAAAAGGTCCACTCCATCGGCCCTTCGGGCCTCGATCGTTCCACATTAGAATCTCTAAATGCATTTTAAAACGTTTTGCTTTTAAAAGATTTTCTGCTTTCTATCTGAAAGCTTGACCATCATCGACGTCATTAGATGAGAATTTGATAACACATATCGCGCATCTCGTGCAGTAGCAAAGACATTTCTGACTGAAAAGCAGTTGCCAAGAGTTGCATTCTACGAGATTTCGTTTCTCAGAAGTCAGAAAGATGAAATTGTCAATGTTTCTTGGTCAGAAAAAAAATGTCAAGTCAAGTTTACTTCTTCGTTCAGTCAGCAACACTACTGTCATCAATTTACCAGACAACTAAATCCTATTATCTTGTCCACGGGTTGGACACATGAGTAGAAAAGATAATGCGCTGCGTATGTCTCGAAAAAAGGGTGCGAGAATGCGAGAAATCTTAGCAAAATTATTTTCAACGTTTTTAAAACAGAATCGGGTTGGAAATCGTATTCCAATTTCAAAATATGTACTTACTTTGAATTTAATTCATCGTTCGTGAATGCCATGGATCACGAATCCGGATTCCGGAATAATGAAGTTTGCGTCAAATTTTTGCTCTTATTTCTATAATTTTGTTTTGTTATTGAAAATTCAACTGAGACGCTAATGCTGAGATGGCAAAGTGTCCCTATATTATTGGGGCTTTGATAGATTCTTACATTTTGTTTCAATTCAAATCTAAAATTCGTTGAAAGACATACTTTATTTTGTACTGTTTACTAAAATTAGACTATAATGTGAAATTCAATTTTGGAAATCACGTAAAAGAAAACTTTGAAGAAATAATCATAAGTAGTTGAGTAGGCAGTAGAGGTAAATTCGATCTTCAATAAAAACAAAACTTCGCGCATGAAGTGTTGTTTCTCATCTACTTTTCCCCATTCTCGTTCGCCGTCTTCATCTTGACAAAGAAAGAGTAAGAAAAAGTTACCAAAAATGCAGTTTTGCTGCACACCAACAGTAGTTTTCTTTATTGCAATTTTCTTCATTTTCAACTTTTGTTTCAGTTGAAGAAACAAGTTTTTGAGAAGCAACTTGGTGAGCGAGCGAGCTAATTTCTCTTGGAAATTATTCAGGCAAATTAGCATTATCATGACTCGATCCGGAACAACCATTTTACCTTGAAGGTTCCAGATGGGTATTATGGTTGCCCTCATTATTTGGCACAAAGGTAATAATCTCCCCAAATCCTTTCCAACAAAGATTTCAAAGGAGGAGGAAGACTGACCTTCTGAAAATGGTTTTACAATCTGCTGGTATTATGGTATACCGTAGATTACCCATTTAACGCCAATCTACGGTATCATCTAATATATTTTCTCACTTCATTTAAACTGATGGGTTTTTTATCACCTCGTTCTCTGCTGATAAACAATTGTGCAGAAATGACAAGATTTTTTTTTTACAATTCTCAGAAAGAGAGATGGAATGCTTTTGCAAGAAATATTGCTATCTACCCATGATACCGCGCGCCCAAATGCATCACGGCAACGTTTTTCTACAAGCTGATAAAAGTTGACAATACGCTGCATTTTGTCGTTTCTTTCTGACCATCCATGAAAGTACAAGTTTTTGATATTCTTTCAATGTAAGCATTTTGGAATACATTTTCTTTGAGAAAAGCTTGTTTGGAAACGTTGCACATTGAAAATTACATTACAAATACCTTATGGTACATAAAAGCTTTAAGTATTATCATTAATCATTTGTACCAAAAAAAGGTTCGTTACTGACTATATTATTATCATAATTGATCACCCTTAAGCTTGGCTAATTTTTCAAAATATATTTTTGTATCCATGGAAACTACTCGTACCAATACCAGTCAGGTTTAGATATTGAAGCGTGTAGGATACAATATGAGATACAAATGGTGTTTCAAGTATTCCTTCATGCTTCTTTGTCTAGCATTGACCTTGACGAGGTCAGTGCAATGCCTTATGAAATACTTTGACAAATCTCAGGGAATGAACATCAAAATTTCTGATGGTGTTGACGAAATTTTGCCCCATTTTACTTTTTGCGCAAGTGGGCGATACAATCAAAGTGTCTTTGAAGAATGTGGTCTTGATATGTAAGTTTTGTATTTCTTATCCAGATCAATCAAATCAATACTTAAAATAAAATATTCTTAATTTCCCTATTTTGCAGAAAGGACTTTACAGAATCTGGAATCAATTGGAGAGGTGAAGAAGGAACTCCTGATTTTTGCAAAAATCCCAAGCTTATCATGGAGAAAGCGAAGATTAACCTGATTGAACTTATAGAAAAAGTTACCATTTTCCATGACAACGATTTCAAATACACAATCAAGCACAATCAGTCACACTGGAAATCCTCTACAGACAATTATTTTGGAAGCTGCTATACCTTTATTACACCTCAAATTCAAACGGAAAGAAAGAAACCACTGCAAAGAATTGGTTTCTATATGAAAAGAAGTGCGAGTTGGATGGTTCATTCGCCAGGAACCTTCAAAGCAATCAAAGGGAAGGCCCTTTCAAAATACAACAAATTCGGATTATCTAACCACAGATACACTCTTGATTATAAAGTGTATCATCTGCTTGATTACAATAATCAACCTTGTCAAAAGGACCACGAATACCAAAAAGACCAATGCTATGATAGTTCAGTATTTGAAGAATCAATGAAACTTGTAAATTGCACTGTTCCAAACCTTGAAAACCAAAGCTATATCTGTACTGACCAAGAATCTGCCGAAGTTGCTCGTATGATTGATCAATCATACAGTAATGGACTAAAAGAATCAAAGTGTCTAAACCCTTGTACATATATCAAAGCATCAACCACACTAATGTCTGAGAGCAAAGTAGATCGAAATGCCATAACAATCGTTTTTCCTGAAAGTGTTGAGGTTCTTTCAGCTTATTATGCATATGATAAGTTATCCTTGATTGCGGAAATCGGTGGATATGTGGGATTGTTTCTAGGATGGTCGCTTTACCAACTCAATTGTTTATTTGACATTTCAACAGATTCTTTCAAAAAGAAAATGTCTGCCATGAAAGGTTTAATGAAATAAAGTCAAGTAGCAACAAGTCTCTGATTCTATTATTACTTTTCATACATGAATCTGGAAACTGAAGAAAAAGTAAAGTAACGAGGTGGTTTGTCCAGTTTTGTCAGTCAGTGTCCAAATGACGTTCGTTGCTCCTGCTTGCATCATAGCAACAACAAGAGCATCATGAACAAATTCACGTGGATTTGTGACTACTTACATGGCGGATATTTGCCTGAATTGGAAGAAAGTATCGCATTGAAAGTGGATAGTAAAAGAATAGTGTCTTACCAATCGATTAAAATCCAAAATGAAATCAAGGTAAGATTGTTCTCAGAATAATCAAAACGCGAGCGAAGAGATGTTCTAAAGCTCAGAAAAGTTAGGTGAAGTTGGGTGATGTGATTTTTCGCGTGCATTATCGAAAATTACACTTTTATAAGAGGCATCTTTCACTCCTTTTATTAAGCAAAAATTGAAATCCGGAATTGATTTGGAAAGGTTGCGTGTCTCAATCAATACAAACTTCCGCTGAATAAAAATTTCAAAATTAGATGTGATTGCAAAATGAAGCACATGTTCAAAATACGGATATGTATTATAAAATGTTTCAAATGTGTTTCCTTTTGTTTTGATGTTGCATCTACAGCTGAATGGCAACAGCTGACATTGAGTTAACACCAAGGCAGGTATGACATTCCAGAACCGTTCGAAACAGAGTAGCCTCCATTATCATTTTTCTTGGCTTTTCTTTTTTGTACACAAAAAAGAATTGCACATTTTCATTGCAAGAAATTCTATTTCCGCCAATAAAAAGATTGGAAACAGTGAATTATTTGGATGCAGTTTTCTGTATTACAAAAAAAAAATGATCCTGAGGCAGTTACTGAATTGCGCAAGCTACACAATCCAAAGAAAAATTTCGGTAGTTTTTTTTTTATAAACTTCTATACCAAAGATATGTATATTCCTGATTATATCCAATGATTGATGAGGCAATGTCTTGTAGATGTAGTTATAGACAAACTTCCTCCCCTCCATATTTCTACTCTACTTAACATTGCCTCATTCTATCAATACTCTGTTTTGAAAGGTTCTGTAGACATGTTTCCATTGCTACTGATTCATAGCAAAAAGTTGGGTCAATGAAAATGGAGTTGTTAGAAATGTCAGAAGAGGAAGAAGAGGTAAGAAACCTTGCTTCATTGCGACCTTTTTTATGGCCTTTTGTCATTGGTTAGTTTGCTCAGTAGGCTTGTTGCGTGAAGCTGAAGTTAGACAAGAAAAATCAATGATTGACATAGTCTTTCTGCTTAGTGCATGGCAACTATCAAGAATTGGAAATAATCTTTGCTAGAATGACTCCTTGCTTTGCCTGACTTCTATCAATGTATTGATTTTGCAAAGCTTATCAATCATTGAAGTCACTCTTAGCAAAGTGACAATCCAAGGCAGGACTAATGTGACACAATTGTGACATAAGTATACAATGAACTGAAATGCTTGCTAAAAACTTCAAATTTTCGGCCAAAAAGTAGATTTTGACAATGCCTGCCTAGGTACTTTGAATTTTAAATACCCACCCTAATCTGCAGAAAGTAAGTCACCCTAATAAGTAATTTTCGGTGATTTTTTATAGCCCAAAATTCACATTTTGACTCTTATAAATGAACCTAATTTGGACGAAATATGGATTATTGGGAAAGTGTTCTTTGCCAAGAAAGCATCTTTTTGAAGTAGTCAATTTCTTTATAAGCAACCGTCAAATATAAGAATACACTTGGGAAAACGGCTTCTCTTTTACCAGATTTTTGTGTTGCTGCCTCTTGGGAGCCTTTTCCCCCTCTTTTCTCCACTTGAGCCACGAGTTCTCGAGACTCTACTGCTCTTGAGCATATGGGGGCAAAGAAAGACGCAAAGTATAGCATTACTAAGGTCACACACATCGAGGATAGAAGATTGAATTAGGTTTTCTCATTCCCTACTTCTCTCCTCACTCGATATTTTCTGTCAAAAGAAGCTTGAGCATACCGTGTAGATCAGCATGGTAAGTATCGATCAGATCAGAGTCGGATAATCCCAAAAGTAGTGGACAATAACTATTCTGAGAAAACAGGCTAAAATTGAATTTCCTGGTTCTGGTTCAGGGAGAGATACTTCACTTCTTTCCCTACTTCAAAATGGATTTTTTGGGCAGGAGGTTCTTGGGAGAGTAAAGTAACTTTTTTTCTCCACTTCAGTCAAAGAATTAATGAAATCTAATTTTTTGAATTTTTTTGGTGGCAAAAGTTGTCCAACTCTTTCTATGACAACATCTACTTCTGGTAAAGTCTAGGTTGGTAACATATGTTGAGTATTTTAGTAAAGTAGGATACTTTCAGATAATGTATGTTGTGGTTCTGCTTGGGCATTACTCTCGTAAAATATACGACTCTGGTTGAGATATGGCGTTGACAACTGCAGTTACGGTCGTTATGTTCCTAACAAAGGAGGAGAGGAGACTCAATTAGGCCTTCAGCTCTCTCAGACTCACTAGTTACTAGTCTCAACTAGCAAAAACAATCACATTAGCATGCTCACTAATGAGAAGCGTAATTATTGTTTAGTAAGCATATGTAATCTTCAGTTTAGAGTGTCAATTTGTACAAAACGAAGGCATTTCTAAGGTTTCTACTTCGAGCTCCTCTCAACATTATTTGTTTCCTTCATTCATGCGCCTTTTTTGCTCTGGCTCTTGCTTTCTCTTTGCCGGCTTCAACGGCTAGCTTTCTTTCACTTTTGGAGGTTTTAGTGCGGAGGCAACATCAGAACTAGTAACAAGTGTGCAATTTGTGACACAAAAAGTGTGGCGAGGTGAAGCAGAGTGCATGCCGCAGTCAGAGACCTCAAATCAGCTGACATCAATTCCATATTTTTGAAGGTTTCATCATTGTGTAACTCATACAGGGTCAACCATAAACCATTTTGTTGGTTTGAAAAACCATACCAAGATTTAGCCAGGTGTAACTTTTTAGTAGAATACCAGGACCCCTAAATGATCCTAAAGTTGGGATATTGAGTTCCTAATTTGGCAGCCACTGCAGTAGCAATGTTGAAATGCAACCATATCTGAAATTTCAGTCACCCTAAAAGGTATTTGCACTGCTACTGACTGTACTACACCATCCCCTTATGCACAGAGTGCGAAAGTGTTTGAAGTTTTGACCCCCTTCTTCCTTCTTCCATTTGTGCATCACCAGTTTTGCTGCATTTTTCTGTTTCTCAACTTTTCTGCTTCTTAGAAAAGTAAAGTAGGAAAGGACCATAGTAGGAAATGCTAGTAAAAGCAAGAGGAGGAACCTTTTCAATAAGAATATGCTTCAAAAAAGTTTACCAATATGCTTTTAACCAGAGCTGTATATTCCCGGGAGTAGTACTACTTCATGGTCCTGCTACTAGAAAGGCTTAACCTCATTTTATGTGAATACTTGAAAGACTTTTTCCAAAAAGGAATAAAGTTGGAAACTTTCAAACTTGGATGAAAGTTCATTTAGGTTGCTAATTGCTTTTTCAGAACCCAAAGGATCTTCTTCTTTTGCTAAAGTAGTAGTTTTACAAAGTATACTCACCCAACCTATCAATTATAGAGAGATTTCCCAAGGCTGCATTAAAGCACTGGAAATACTATACCTATGACCCAGAAATCTTATTGGTAAGAAAGCCTCTTCTTCTTCTATGTAGACCCTCAAGCTCAAGCTGATCTATTTCTTCCATTTCCCCTGCAACCACAAATTCTTTTGTGTCATAAGATGAGAAAGTTGCTACTACCAACCATATAAAGATCCCTGAGAAAAAAGTAGGGATACATCCATTGCATATAATAGATTGAATGGATGGAGATGTGTTTTTTGAGCCAAACATTTCAAAGATTTCCTAGAGTAGTGTGTGCATGCATCAAAAAGGTGCAACGAGGAAAAGAACTGCAATTCCAAGTGGTGGCATTTTTTGCTCTACTGTGCTTTGGCTACTACTCTACTAGTTTCTGATTCAATAGGCCCAATAGCCACATTCTTTAACAAAGTTGACCCTGAATGAGCATTAAAAAGGTTCTTTATGTTTTGAACTTCATCATGTTTATGAGTCCAAGTGTGGGCAGAAAAAACTTGAATAAGAAAGCAGAGGATGAGAGTCAATTGATACTCAACAGTCCAAGTTCAGATGGTGATGGAAATTCAATACTTAATGGAAATACAGTTGGCGAAGTAGGATTTGTATTTCCTAATGTCAAACTGAAAAAGACTCCAGTATCTCAAGTAAGTTGGTCCTCATATTGTTATTGATTCAAATTGCCTGCAGTGAGTGTGAAACTTGTATTGTGAATTAGGTTATTGAACATTCACTTGAACCAAAGTTAGGTGGCTTTTAATAGATGGGGAGACAAGGTGTCCAAAAGACCTCTTCATCCAAAATTAATTATACAGTCTTCTGAGTCTTCTCTCCCCTCCTGTCTGTGTTCAAGTGTTCCACTTATAGCAATAGATATTCACCATATTCACTATTCAGCTACATACCTTCATACCTATTATTCCTCTAATCTCATTCACAGTCCAAGTTTTCGTCTTCTAGTGCATCCATTTGCTTTACAACTTGCATCCTATCAAAAAATTTTATAGACAAAAACGTACAGGGTGAAACAAAAATAATGGTCTAGTATTATGTAGCAATTTGTTTTACTGGATTAAACCATTACAGGGTGGAACAATAGTAATGGTCCAGTACATGAAACAAATAAGACTGGGCCATTATTTTTGTTCCGCCCTGTAAAAGGCACTTTGGTGAACGGAGTCATAAACACTTGGTTTTGACGGTTTTGATAGGAAATTCTCTTCTAAAGCTGAGGATCATTGAAAATTACGACAGTCATAAGACATTACTTAAGTAGAGGCTCTTAAGAAAATCTCCCTTGGGACTTTTATCATAAAAGTGCTTTTTAGCATGCAAGATTTTCTAAGATAGTCAAGCTTAATTTCTGACTCTTTCTTTTTCTTTCAAGGTTGTTCAAAGTTTGAAATTTCAATCTTCAAGAAATTATTCAGAACTTGGGTCATGTCCTGCTTTGAACACAGGTCACAGACCTTTGTTAGCCAGAAGTCTTGGTGATTCACTATCTGATCAGCTGCAAGTCCATGAAGAATTCGTCCAAACTTCCAAAGGAAAAATCCTGGTGGTCAGGCAAGGGGATCCCAGAAAACCAGTCATTGTGACTTACCATGATTTGGGACTCAATCATAAAACCAATTTTCAGGTAAGACTACACCTTTCAGTACTCTATTGATATATAAACTCTGGATTCCACTCTCCTCCTCATTACTATTGACTAAACGTACAATCTCTTCTTTCTTACCAACAAAGAAAAGAGACCTTTTCATTACCTTTCCAAATTAGTTTCCACGTCACTATTTTCCCCACTTTCTGCCTATTTTATTGTGATTTTATTTGGTAACATAATCTTGGACGAAACCTAAAGCTGAGATCCTAATTTAGGTTTTACGACCGAGACTACTTCTAAGGACCTCAAAATTGATTAGAAAGAAGCTTGCTAGAGTACCAAAATAGAAACTTTCGTGGAATGAAATAAAGGAAAGCTTTCTTTCTTTTCTCCAAGAGCAACAAAAGAAGATTTTTATTGAATTGGTCCTTCTTTCTTATTTTTCTGTATTTGTCAGTTTACAGTACACAGATGGTGATGTTGTAATTTGGATTCAATCTAAAATCTTTTTTGGTGGCATGCCAAAAAATTTGAAATTCTGCAATTTAATTTAAAATTAGAAGTGCATTTTTGGTGTGAAATAAGTTGCCACAGTATTATCTGTCCACAACAACTCACTCATATTGGGACCATAATTCAACGACCTTTTTAATTAACCCAAAAGCCTGATGTCACGAACGAACTGAATACAGATTGGAATGCAGAAGTGACTCATTTTGTATGCAGATAGTACAGTGTGCTAATGCACACCAAGGTAGGGAATATGGATTTCCTCGCCACTGGTTTTAACCTAATTTTCTCAGCTACCCTAAGCGTTTTCTAGAAAGAAAGGGGAGAAAGATACAAAGATGGACCCTATGTATCATTATGTATACAGGGTGATGCTGAAGAAAGTGATGAAAAGATTACTCTTTGACAGCCATAACTGGTCTTAGAAGGGTTATTTGCCCACCAACTGCTTTCACCAGCTTTCTAAAAGGATTGAATGGATGTAAAGGAAATGGTTCTTGTGGCTCCAAAAAGAAGTCAAATGGTACAAATAATCTAGATTAAAAAAATGGTAGGTTTTCAAATTGTTTCAGAAAGGACAGAATTATCTGGCCAACCCTGTAGTTTGACTACTGTACCTGCATAGACCAAATCAGGTCAGTCCTTTTTTTTCTTGGCACTAAACTGAAGGAGAAATAACTTTTCAGGAAACAGAGCAGACTGAACAGGGCTTGAGTGGCATTAATTGACCCAATTTTCGCCTTTTACGAGGGATGTCGTCGACATGGGACTTTAGATATAGCATGTTGCCACGAGTGACACCATTAGTTATTCTCATAAATGGCTACATCATCTCTCCTGACTGAAACATATTATGCATGCAAAATACATAAGATAAAAACTGTCAATAGTTGACCTACTTTTTGCTGCCACAACATTGTACTATTTGCCCACCTGAATTGGGTGGAACTAAAACGCAGAATCAAAGACTTTATCGAGTAACACCTGACCTTACATTGTTTGAAAATTACTCAAAATGTCGCATTTGAATTTTTGAATTTTGGCATTTTCTACCATTTTTTTTCCTATTAAAGGTGACCTGACTGGTAACACTGTTTGTCCGCAAGGTTCAAATTTTCTAAAACTCCCCAAAATGGACAATTTTTGGCATTTTTAATTTACTTTTGTACATTGAAAATGTAAGCACAGCTCGCTTCGCTTGCAATATTGTATGACACTTTTCCTGTTATTTTCAAACACTGTGGACCTGACCTTACGATAACCTATCCTAACCATCAAGTCTGGAAGTCTGCATTTTGATACCGCCATTGATTTGCAAAAAAAAAGAATCCCAAATTGTTTCAGAAAGAAAATTACAGTCTGACTAAATTGCAATATTGGGAGTGGTCAACTTCTGACTTTGGAAAGCAAAATGTCCTTCTTTTGTTACTCGATTGTAAAAGCCGAAAAATAGCAGTCTACAAGTTGGTATAGTTCCTGCGTGCATAATCAATCCACTGTGACAAAGTTTTTGGTAGAGTTGTAATCAATACAAATCAAGCTGAGCTGACTTTGTGTTTCCCTTTTGCCTTTCAGACGTTTTTCAACTCTGGAGCCATGGGTAATGTTCGTGAGACTTTCTGCATTTACCACGTGACGGCTCCGGGACAAGAACCTTCCGCAGAGGATTTGCCAGAGGGATTCGTTTATCCAACGATGGATGAATTGTCAGAACAGGTCAGTCCCTTAGATTGCAATTTACAGATTTCTTTTTTGAAAAATTGTGTAGAATTTAATCCGGATTCATTGCTTACCTTGCAAAACAGGGTACAAACAAAATAATGGTCCGGTACACTGTATTAGGTTACTTAGCTTTTTTATTTGCACCCTGTAGTTGTATTTTTCTGACTGGAATTTTGTGCAAAATTATATACATGGTCTCATGCGACTCATTTCATGTCAATGTTTGCTCACGAGATTTGCTTACCTACGCAAACAGGTTCTTTTGAGCAGAATATACTCTTGAAAAGGGTATACGTATACTAAAGTAAACCAAATTCTGTAAGCAAGTACATAATACATGTAACCAAGGTACAATAATTCTTTTTGCTTGATGAAACATTTTGAGTATTCTTCTCATTGTTCTGAAGTACAGAAGAAGAATTGCTTTCTTAATGAGGCTTATGTAATTTCATCTCTCTTTATTATATTAATAAGTATCAAAGCAAAACAACCTTGAATCTGGATTCTGGACTGGAAAATGCACAATTCAATTGAAAGTTGCAGTAAAACTTTTCAAGAACTCATGTCAAAATACAGTGGATGAAAAACAAGGATTTCTATAATCAGTAATTTTGGCAGTCTATCAAAATGGTCACCATCTCCTCTGAGGGCCTTTATGGCCTTCATCTTCATCATTCCACTCAACATTAATGAACTACTGTAGCATATCATCTCTAGCAAACATCATCACCATGTTTGACCATGATACTGACCATGTATCTAAGAAACTGTAATATAACTAAGTGTATTCCTTCTAGGTTGAGTATGTCATGCATTACTATGGTATTTCCCACTGCGTCTGTTTCGGAGTGGGTGTGGGTGCCAACATTCTAGTCCGTTTGGCTCGCCGAAGACCTACAATGGTTGATGGTCTCATTCTCATCAATTGTAATTCCCAAAACGCTGGATGGGTAGAGTGGGTCTACAACAAAATCAACTTAAAAACCCTCAAAAAACAACAAAGGCCAGATTGTAGCAGTAATTTGGCCTTGCCTGATACCGTCGTGGATTACCTCATTTGGTATCATTTGGGCAGGCCGGACGCTGAAGGTCGTGCCTTGGATGCCATTTCCGTTTCCTCCATTTACAAGTGAGTAATGTATTGCTTACAAATGAATACATTTCCTATATGTAGATGTATTTTCAGGCAATACTTTAATGCTGGTGGTAGTGAAGGTCCTAATTGTAAAAATCTGGCAGCTTTTTTACAATCCTATGTGCAAAGATCTGACCTGAATTTGGCTCGGGAAATTGCTCCCAATGGCAAAGTACTCTATGGTGCTTCATCAAGAGCACTCAAATCCCCTGTTTTAAACATGACTGGAGATCATTCACCTCATGTAGAAGCCACTGTAGCATTTAATGGTAGACTACAACCCAATAAAACCACGTGGATGAAAATACAGGTGCGTTACTAAGTGCGAAGCGACTTTAAATTCTTTTTGACATTGTTTACGTTTTTCAGGACGCTGCCATGATACTAGAAGAACAACCCTCCAAAGTCGCAGAAGCTGTGAAATTATTCCTTCAAGGCTTAGGCTACACAACGGTCAGATCAACAAAAATACGCGCTTCTTCATTAGCTGGCACGCCGGTCAAGAGGGCTAGCAATAACGCGCCTGCGGTCAGCACACTCGCAACAGCTGACAATAACAAAACAAACACGGCTGAACTAATTACAGGCTTACAAGACCTTGTACTTCAACAAAATAATTGAAAAGTATTTTATGCGAGAAATACAGTGATGTATTTGGTATTTTTTCGTAGTACTGACAATAACTTTTTTTTTGATGACCCGCCTGATGCTATTTTTCAAAAAAACATTCATGCAAAATATTTACAAATTGTTGTCTCTATACATTTCATCTTTTTCATCTGACATACATGATGTTGAGACTTCTTTTTTTTTACACAAAAAATAAATACAGATATTTGGCCAATTCTGGTAACACTGTGTTTTGGGGGGAAGAAAAATACAATCACAAGTCTTGGGAATTTGGGTATGTACCACTACACAGTGGGCAAAAATGGGCAATTTTTCCGACATTGTGATTCGAACCCACAACCTATTGGAGTAACCAAGAGGTCCCGGGTTCGAAAACTGACAGAGGCAACATTTTTGGTTTCAAAAAGTCAAATTTTTCCCACTGTGTACTGTACCAGAAAATACTACATGCACAGTTACATTTGGAAGGTTTTGAGATGGGCGGCAAAAAATGGTACAAACTTCTGAATGTACATTTTTAGAGGTCTAACAAAAACCCGTCAAACAAACTGTTCAGGAACTAAGTTAAAGTGCAGCATAATCCGATCCTGGTCCCCCTTGGGAACTATGAGGACTGGATTCACGATCCATAGGTTCATCATTACTGGGAGGTGAATGTTCTTGTGCCTGATGAGCCTGTTGTGCCTGTTGTGCTTGCGCCTGTTGTAACCATTGATGTATAGCCGTGGGGTGAAGTCTGCTCAAATCTGCGCCCAGGGGTCTGCTCAGGTCAGCACCAAGACCGCCAAGGCCCCCAACCTCTCCTTGCACAGCAGCCTGACCGGCGCCAGCGGCTTGACCGCCAAGCATGGCAGCTGCAGCCGCTGCAAAGGATCCAAACCCGGGCTCATCTTTGAGGCCAGGGTAGGACCCCAAACTGTGGGGTTGGAAGGGAATACCCCCGTATTTGGGGGTGTGGGGCTCGATCTTGGGGGCTTGGTTTTCAGTTGAGGGGGTAGAGGTGGAGGGGGTACCGTTGGTGAACCCGTTGGAGCTCATTGGCGTGGGCAGATCCTGCATGCGAACGCCGTGGGGTGAGGCAGTGATAATTGATGCTTCACTTTTCATTGCCTCAAAGTTTGGGGGTAGCGAGGGGTAGTTGGAAGGTAGTCCCAGTGGGTGACGTGCTGAAAATAGGATGTCTGAAAATTTTGTGAAATCGTAGCGATATGCGGAGTAATCGAGGCCCGAAGGGCCGAGTTCGCCATTTATTTTGATTTTTTTTTACTAAGTCAAACTGACATGAAACTTAGTCAAAATCTTACCTCCTTGGTTCATTTGATTTCTGTTTTGAACCAGAGAGTTGTATTCATTGTCGTTGGTGTGTGGAGTATCGTTTCGAGGTGAGTCATGGAGGGGATAATCCGCATCACCTTCGGGCGAATCCGGACAGCCAACGCCCATACCTTTACGGGCAATGTGTTCCATGATGTCCTTGTTGGTTTGAGATTCGTGAGGTTGATCATATTCTGCAAAGAAGACAGGAAAAATTAGTTATCGACTCTTTTGCTTTCGATCTTTTTTGAAAGGTTGCGCGATTTGAGATAAATGTTTCCGAGAAAATACAAAGTTAATTTGGATCCGGAATCCGGTTTACATAAAATTGGACTAAATTGATAAAAAAAAAGGGACAAATTAAATGATGGACAAAATTGGTCAAAGTGGTCAAATGTAAAAAAAAAATTAAAATATGGACAAACTCAAAAAAGATAGACAAAATTGACGTAATTGCCAAATAATTAACGTACAGAAGCGTAATCGATGCTTGTCCTCAAAAGGTTCGATAACGTACCGTATGCCTTACCTGTGTACTTCAAAAGTATGTTATCCATATCCGTCGACGCATATTGGAACAATTTGTTGTGCGAATTGAAAATGATGACGGAGATTTCGCAATCGCACAAAACGCTCAATTCATAGGCCTTCTTCATCAACCCGAACTTTCGTTTGGTGAACGTCACCTGACGATTTCTCTCATCGGAAATCCGTTGGATGGAAATTTTTTTTCGTCCCATTTTCTGAAATGATGAAAAAGAAGTCTTTGTTATTTTTTTGACTATGTACTAATCCAGATTTTCAACGTAGGCGTAACCAAATTGTTTCAGTTTTCCTATAAAACGTAAATATGAAACGTTGCAATATCTTCCATATTATATTTGTGCTGTATCTACTTTAAAAGATTGTTTTGGGTATATAGTAAACACAAACGCTCTGATACGTACAAACCGTACTTATTACTTATTTAACGCCCAGTCTAAAAAATTCTTATGAACGCCCGGGCGTCAAATAGGCAATCTACAGTACTATTCAAAATTTGCCTGGATACCCTGTTTTCCAAATTTCGCAGATTTTGAGTAGTACATACCGACTGTGTTATTATGCAGTGTCGGTAGTGTTAAAAATCAAAGCCGCAATATTGAAGCTTGATTTTATTGCTTCAAACTTATTCATGCATGATTGATAAACTTTTTTGCATCAATTGAAGCTGCTGCTACTTCGCAATGGTTTTCTCCCTGCTGTTTCATTACTTGCAAAAATTGTTCCTAGCTATTGCAAAAATGAGACAATTTCAAAATGTTTCTCTCATTTTTAGCTTAGATTAGGAAATGGGCGTTAAATAGGCAATCTACGGTTCTTTAAAAAAGAAGAAGAAGACAATTTGTGTATGAGATAGGATTCTGCTTTCGTGCTTAGTAATGGACACATCCTTTACTGGACCTAATTTGGTCTGATGCGACCCCTAAGGTCAACATTAGTTATCATCATTGCACCTACTCCAAATTGGTTTTGGGACTAACACAAGATTTGCTTGTCTTGTAGTCTTTAGGTCTCTACATAATAGTAATTTGATCATATTACGAGTAGAAGTAATTTGAGTTAAGGTAGCACTAATCAGACGAAGACGGAATGACGGATCTTACAGAGGGGATCTCGGATTCTAAGGATGTCAATTTGACATCTAATTTTGCTCTTGAGATTCATTCACTTTCAGAGTGATAGTGGACCAGTATGACGAAACGTTTTAGACATTTTTTTGAAATTAAAAGAGGATTGATTTTTTGTCCACTTTTAATCGACAATGTTGCATGAATTTTAAGCTTACTAGAATTTTTTTGTTCATCAAAGTGCGCATGTCAGACTTACGTCTGTGTTTCAAATGAGAAGGTAAGATTAGTTGAGTTTTATGAATCTAGCGTGTGTCACAAAGAAGTCACCTTTGCTACTACTGTACTACGACACATTTCTCTTTTACTTCCATAATTTGGCAATAATTTTGGGGCCACTTTACGAGTTACGACTTTTAACCAAGTATTTTATGCTTGAAAAATTGTGTTCCATTGCTCCTCCTCAAGCTTTGATTGCGAGTTACTACGACAATGATTTTCGGGGAAATTGAAATAATTATGCTGAGAGTGACAAAAAACTCTCGTGAACTGACTAGAGCTCTTGATTGCACGAGAAGCATATACTCTTTTATGGACATTTATCTTTTGAAGTAGTCTTCTTTTAATGTCCTAATATTTAGTCATCATATGGATACAAAAGACAAAGAAACTCGTATGTCACTTAAAAATTGGGAAAAATAAATGAAAATTACATTTGACATCACATTTGAAAATTGAAAGATAGATGGCGTTTTCTTCAATTACTTTAATATTTTTAGCCATTTTTTAAAAAAAAATCTAGAATCATAGAATCAATCCAAGCTTGCAAAATAGTCCCATTTTTCGAGTTTGTAGATGTTTTACCTAATAAAACACGAAAATCACTATTTCGTAATTGAAAAATTGCCTAAAACGACAGCTACCGAAATTTCCGGAATTTTTCCATTTTGTACCAAATCTTGAAAAAAAGCAAAACTATCAAAAAGACAATGGCCCTGTTTTACATTTTTTGTTTCATCGTCCAATTTGCGTCCAATTTGACGCTACTCTTCGTGTTTGAGGCACTCTATTCTTGCAGAATAAAAAACTGTACGGTGTCTGATGATAATTGTGTGACAGGGAGTTGTAAAAAAGATTTTGAACAAAAAGGATCAAGAAAGTCCCAATTTCCGCCTGCCCTACTATAATACTGCCTGAAAATCTTCAGTACTTGCTTTGAAAAAAAATATTGGTGCACATTTTCCAAGAACTGATTAACTGCAGATGCAATTTATGCAATGGGAAAATGGCGAGATTTTTTTCATCAAATGCCAAATCGTGAACTCAAATGTTGTGAATTTTACTTTGTTACCGACAAAGATTGAATTTGCCAGAAGAAAAATGATCAAAAGTTATGAAGGAATGTTTTGCATGAAGAGTTTAGAATTGTGTTAGCCATAAAATTGTGGTTTAATAGGGATTTTCCGTCAAAAATTGTCTACTGAGGAGCAGAGAGGTAAAACTTACTTCACATCCTGCTCAAATAAAAAAGCGTTTTTGCACAGATTATTACAAAACAGTTTCTCCTTTACTCGATTTTTGAAGATGACAAAATTGTTCTTTAATGTTTAGGTTCTTAGGTAGGTAAAATGTCTGTTCAAAGTTTTTAAAGCCTTGGAGAATCAAAACAAAAATTCGAAGTTTTTGCTCCCTCGACCCTTCGGGTCTCGGTAGCTCCACTTTTTCTGGTAACAAACTACTCCAAAAGTCCATATTTTGTCCAAAAATCCAGTTGAATAACATTTTTGGTGCATTTCTAACTCAAAATCTGGATTTTTAGCATGCCAATCAATCACCCATTAGGGTAAGTGGTGACTTACTTTCTATAGATTAGGGTGGCTTGAATTTTACAGACATAAAAAATCCAAAGTAAGTTTATCAAAATATACTTTTGGGAGAAAAATTGGACTTTTAACATAGTGTGGTACACAAGTTCAGGATGGTAGGAAAATACCGATCGCGATCAATAATTCAATGACTTCAGCGTAATTTCCTACGAAAACTTACGTGCAATACTCTGCTGTTGAATTATTTTTTTCTTTTTTCTGTATGTAAAAAGCACAAACAAAATCACTCTTTGCTCTTATTCTCTTCACTGATGTTTGGAAAAATTCTCGGGAACCCTTTCTACACGCTGCTGACGAGGAGTCTGAGTTCACTGCCGATGAGCCGAGAGAGTATCAACGGCAATGCGCGCCTCAACTCACCGTTTAGCCAGAAATCTCGGGGACTCTAGCGTGCGAGCTGCTATTGATACGAAATGAGAGTTGTTGGCGTTTCTAGCTGCTGCTGCTCCTGCTGGTCAGGAATTGCACCAAAACTGCTTCAGGCAGCCTGGCTAACAATTGTTGCTCAAGTTCAAAAACGTGAAAATGTATTGATGATGGAAATGGCTGACAATTTAGGGATAAATCGATACTAGACTTCATCTCGACTCATAAAAGTTTCATTGGATGAAGACAAGGCATAGGTCACGATGACTGACGTCAATGGGAGCAGAAGCAGAAAACTCAAGTGCTTCTTAAAAATGTTTATTTTTGGATACTTAATCTCATTTCTTCAAGAGATATAGAATTTCTAAAAATACCTTTAGATTTGTTATTTCTTTATCTTTTATTTTGTTGTTTTTCAAAATACTCGCTTAAAAGCGAGGCCTCCGGCACCTCGAGCGAGGCTCGCAAAAAGATGGGGAAAAAATCGCGATTTTTTGTTCGATTTTTCGAAATATTTCGCCCATCTCTAGTTTACTTGAATAACGCTGAGTAGTAAAAATTGAGTGCAGACCAAAAACCAAGGTGAAATGTGCTGCAGCAACCAGCAGCAGCAACCATGCACAACAATAGCAGTCAGTCTAGGCTAGGACCATGTCCTCTTCTTCTGCTTCCACCCCCAACCACCCCCGCAAGCGACTAAAAGGGTTGCACAGCCAGGGATGGACTGACTGGCCATGAAAAACCTGGCTGAAGCTGGTTGCCAGGTTCATTGCACTCAACTAACAACCCAACTTGGATGGAAAAACGAATTTTTGGTGTCCAACACACAAAAAAATAAGAAGCAACAAACAGATCAATAGATTTTTATCTGGAAGCATTTTTTGTATGACACACTATTCCAATAGTCCATATTTTATCCGAACATCATTCATTAGGGCGACTTACAGATGATAGGGTGGGTTGAATTTTACAGATATCAAAATTTCAAATTAGGATTTGTCAAAATCTACATTATGGACAAAAATTGGACTTTTGGTTTAATCATGATGACGAGCTTTCTTTTCTGTAAGCAAGAAGAGACTCATTTTTAGATGGATTTATGAATCACGAGAGGATACTTCTAAGTAGATGATGACGATAACGTTGCTAAGCTCAAATTAAAAAGCAAATGAAGGCGTTCTAAATTGGAAACTGAGAAGACCTTCATGTTCTTCTTCGCTTCACTGCAGTTAAGAAGTGTGGCTAATTCTCCTCTATTATTGAGAATTAGGTACATCTTTATTTTGCAAAGATATCTCGAAAAAAATATGTGTCATTTATGTACACAAACGTGTTTTTCTGCATAAGCAATGAAGAAAACAAACATTGATAATAGGATTACAGTCTGATTCTCAGCTTCTAGGAATAATCAGAAATCATGATTTTTTTTGCCATCATAGAGCTTGATGACGTCTATGTGTGTCCCGTCATAAAAGATTGACAAGTTAGTTTTACTGAGGTTTTCAGATGTGCCATCAAATTATATGCACAGATTTGCGTGATTCGTTTCTCCACACTGTAAACCATTTCTCTCTCCTTCTTTCTTCTACACAGTTTCATCAAGAAGAAAAGAAGGGGATTTTCTATTATAACTGAGACTTGAGACTCTTATGACTCTTATTTTATCGGGAAATTCTATATTTAGAACACAAAATACTATAATGTTGTTGCTTAGGTGCTCCTTGTACTCCTATGTTTTTGAAGAAATCGTTCAAGCAACAATTTTACAAGCTATTTGTGTCCCTTTTGGCAAGCCCACATAAATGCAGTCAATCCATTATTCACTGATGCATTCGCTTCAATGTTTAATTCTAAATGGTCCAAGAGCAATCTGACAACATCTCTGTGTCCTTTTTTGCAAGTCAACATGAATGAAGTCATTCCATTACCTATCGTTTCATTCAACTCAATCTTTGAATTGTTTAAAAAAATTCGACCATTTCAAAAATCGCAATCATGAATTGCAGTGGCCGGCAGCCCGCGCGAGCACTGCTGTTGCATAGTACTTCATAGAGTAGGCTGATGTACATACACTAGCATTCCGACAAACCCTTCTTCATTTTTTGATAGTTTGCGTGTATTTGATCGAAGAGTGAGCCTCATTTTTTGCTATGCTCCCTTCTCTGGCTTTGCTGCTGTGCTAGCTCTACTAGCTCTACGTAGTACGCCTCTTTCCTTTGAGCTTCAACAATATCGCGTGTGACTCCAGTTCACATCATCATCGTCATTATCAAAGCAAAACTTAGTCTAGCAGTATTAAAACTCATTGTTTCCTAGACTCTATTGCTTGTAAAATCCTCTGGATTTTCCCTAATTCAAAGGACATGACCCCAAATTGGCCCCCCAAAAAAGACAATAGAATTCTTGACTGAAATGTCTAAAGTCACCAAATGGACAAAAAAGTAATTAAAATCCACCTGTCTGTGTGTCAAAAACGTTAGATCTCTCAATTTGCATGATGTGGGAACAATTGTTGAGTCATTACAATGGCAACAGCAGATTTTTGTAGTTCAGGAAAAATCCCCTTTCGATAGATTGTTTGTCCAGCAAACTCAAATGGTCGTGCGCATTTTTAACCGGCGCGCTACCAAAACCCCAAACCAGACAACAGGTCAAAGACCTTCACTTTCAATTGTTGATGCTATCAGTGAATTTGAATTTAAGTTTTTTAAGGTGACCCCAAGACGTCTTTAGATTGACCTTTTTAAAATTGTAGCTTTGCTATATATAGCAGGCGCAAGTCAAAAATTATCATGACGCATTTCACTCTCGCTTTTTCTTATCAGTGAAAATCGTCAAATAGCATTGCACACTGGTCAAAAATCTTCATTTTTGTTTGTAAATTCAACCTTTGTACTTGGTCCGAAGTTCATTATTTGATTCTTTCTATGATAAAATATTCAATAATATCTTCCAATTTTGGCGCAAAAATTCAAATATATCTAAAAGTAAAGTTTTGTCAAAATTGAAATTTTTGACAAAAATTAGACTTTTACTATAGTGTGTGAGATGTAGGTAACTGTAGCTCGCTTCGCTCGCAAAGATTTGACATCCTATTGATTTTATTAATCCTACTGAAAAATGTAAAAACGAAACTTTTCGCACGGTCACTTTCGGTTTTCCTGCTACTCTCCACTCTCTCCGTTAATTCCCTTCGATGTCAGGTCACTTTTGCTGCTATCTTACCTGTACTAGGCTGGTTGACAGCAGGTATAGTGGGGCAGCGCTGCTCAGGTCAGTGCACCTACTGTTAAAATCCAACGCTTTTCAGATGCAATGATGGTCCTCTTTTCCTGGAAATCCTTTATCTTTTTTTGGTTGTGTCTCTGGCCTTGGTCCAAGGTCGACTATGTATGACTAAGACTCTACCATCAAGATAAAAGACCTCCACCGAAGGCCTTTCTAAAATACAGTGATTGTACTGTAGAAAGTACATAGCAAGGTATAGGAACTAGAAAAACAGTGAATCATGTTTAAGATCCAAACTTTTTCCAAATAGGGCCCACCCTGCCTAGTATCTACATATTAGTAGAGTAATACTTTATGGCAGTGGCTGATTTTACAGAAAGTCCTATTTGTATTATTTACCATTTGAATTAAACATGACATAAGTAGAATAGAAAGCTAAGCAATTGTTTTAAACATAGTATTTTTCCATAGAAAAGTGACCAGTTGAATCTGAATAAAGGAAGCCTTGCAATTGCTTTGATTCAAATCCTGGTCAATTTTTGAAATGTGACAAAAACTTGAAACTAAGTTCTGAAAAATTAGATATTTTTTGAAAAGATTACCTCAAAAATGTCCCTAATGCAAAACATGATAAAAAAAATATTTCATAAAGATGATATTTAGACTATATTCACTATATTTCGAGTCATGGAATTCCATGGTTTCCGAGAAATACAATTGTGTGACTAAAGTAACTTCCCTTTTTAGCGAAAAGTTCTAAAACAAAAGTCTCGCAACCTTTGCCATGATTTCTTATCATTTGACAACTTGCGTGTACACCACAGCGTTATCAGTCAGAAGTTTCTGACCACTTTTTTCAGATTTGGCATTTTTGACCAAAACTTGACTATTTCTGGATCTTGTTCGAAAAACATGTGTTATAGCAACCAAAACAAGTTTATAGATTTTTCCGCGCAACAACAAACTTCAATTTCATCATGGATGAAGACAAGTTGAAGATTTTGGAACCATATTGGTAAGTATCACTAATTACAACATCATATTGAGTGACTTGATTCACTTGACATCAAAGTTTTTTAGTTCAAATCAAGATGTCAATGTCCAAAAATATTTTTTTAAGAGATTTTTTTTTATATCTTGTAATGAAACTTGACACTTAAAAATTCCAGGTTACCAAAAGACTCAGTTGAATTCAATCAAAAAGACAACTTAGGCAGCGGAAGTTTCGGTTATGTTGTCACTTGCTCATACCAGAAATCCAAATCAGCTATGAAAATCTACCACTTGACCCGAAATCCAAGTGAGTCACAACTGGAAAAAATCAAAGCAGAATTTGAACTACTAGACAAATTAAAGAATGAATTCATTGTGGAAGCTTATGGATTTTATGTACATGACAATGCCATTGGATTGGTGATGGAATTAGCCAACAAAGGATCCTTGGCAGACCTACTTGGGGAACAATCCTTCAATGGCAGCTCTCTTTTAGCTTACAGACTGTGTTTGCACATCACCAAAGGATTGAGTTTTTTGCATCGCAAAAAAATAATTCATCGGGATTTGAAACCTAAGAACATCCTGATTTTTGAAGAATATGGTTACTACAGAGCAAAATTATCAGATTTTGGAGCTTCAAGGGAATGTACCACTCTAACTATGGGTGCCTCTAAAACCAGGGGAGTTGGAACACTAGCTTATATGGATCCCAAGACATTGACAAGTGGCAAATATGATGAACGCGCAGATTACTTTAGTTTGTCAGTTGTCATCTATGAAATCCTATCCGGACTGTCTTACCCTTTTCAAAACTTCAAAACTCTTGGAGATTTTTTGGCACTTGATGAGAATCCCAAGCCTGCCTTGCCTTGTTTTGTTCCAACCCAACTTGCCAATTGTATTTCATCCGGATGGAATGAAGATCCAGATGAGAGGGTAGCTCTTCATGAAATTATTACACAGTTGGAAGTGTCATTGAAAGCCAAGCATTCAATTGAGAAAAGGAAGAGTCAAAATGGGGAAATTTTTACACAAAATAATCAGAAAACAGAGTTTGAAATTGATGAAGAATGTGAGTGTGGAGACCTTATGGAATCCAAGGAGATACCTTGTCCAGACATCAATTCAGTTACAGTGATGAAAGCTCAGTGGTATAAGTTGAAATCTGCCATCTTCAAGTACAACCAAAAGAAGATTGACTTGAATGACTTTAGTAAAGTGGTGAAAAACTGCATTGAAGAGTTCAAAAAGACGCAAAAACAGCATCAATCTTTGAGTCTACCTAATCTCAAACCCTTTTACTTCATTGCTTGCATGTCAGGTTGTTTGAAGTGTGTCAAAGACTATGATTTAGTTGTCTGCATTTCAAACATTACTGAAAATGGTCACACTCCTCTAAGTTTGGCTGCAAAGTTTGGTCATTTGCCACTTCTACAATACCTCATTCCAAAGAAACCAGGCACTCAAGATTTCAGCAATATCACTGATGCTTTACATGAAGCAATCATCTTAGGTGACTTGAAATGTGTTAGGTACTTGATCAAGGTTCACAACAAGTGCCAACTGGACTGGATATCAACCAAAAGAAAAAGGAAAACACCATTGATGCAAGCAGCAACCCATGGACACTTTCAAGTCATTTCATACTTCTTGACAATGCAAACTTTGACTGGACAAATGGATGAATTTGAAGCTATCAATTGTGCCATCAAAGCCAACCATTTGAACTGTGTTCAGTGTTTGGTGGAAGCATTTGGAAAAGCTAACTTGCTCTGGAATGCCAATTATGACAACGAAACCAATGGTACACTGTTGATCAATGCCACAATTTTAGGCAATGCAGAAACCATTCAGTATCTTGTGAACTTACCCTCTTTGACTCATTTGATTGATGTGGATGTGTATGGAAATTGTGCTTTAGATTATGCTGAAAATGAAGCTATTGCTGAACTGCTTATTGGAGCTTATGACAAAATTGGCTTGGAATGGAACATGCCCAATGTCAATGGATCCACACCTTTGATCAGTGCTACTTATAGAAACAATGTTGAAGTAGTCAAATACTTCTTGTCTGTGCCCTCCTTGACCAATTTCAATGCAATTGATCATCAAGGAAAGTCAGCAAGTGACTATGCTGGAAATTATGCTATGAAGTCTATGCTTGAGGCTTATGCCAAGACTTTGCCTTACCAACCTCCTGTGAGACAAGATGATTTCGTTGAATATCATCATCAAGAGTACAGTTATGATGAGTATCAAGATGGTTGTGAATATTACAATGATTTCGGAGAATATTATGTTGCTGACCAAGATGGACATTATGAAAGTGATGACAACAGTTATTGAAATATAGACTTTTCAAACCAAAAAATCAGCTGAATTCAGCTGTTTTCTTTTCTAGACTATTAGCTGAAATCGGTGTCCAAAATCATCTTGTTTTCCTTAAAAAATTATCAGTTGAAATCAGCCTTTTCCTGCTAGAAAACAGCTGAAATTAGCTTATTTTCCAGCAATAAAATCAGCGTAAATCAGCTCGTTTTCCTTCCTAAGTAGATTGTCAGCTGAAATCTGCTTGTTTTTAAAGAAAAATATTTTGCTGTAAAAATCCAGAAAAATGACCTCATTTCGTTTCTATGATAGCAGATGCGAGTCTTCTTCTTCCGTCTTGAGAAATCTTCTAGCATATTGCCTGTAGGCTTCTTAGCTAATAAGTGTTTATTTCCGGTTTTATTCGCTCACCACTATCATCCTCCACTACTAGCGCAGAGGGAGCTTTATGGAGTAGCACCGTGTGGCGCGTAGTCTTCTACTAAGCGGAGCCGCTCTTCCAAGTTCCAAACTGTGTTACTGCGCTTGGACTCTACGACTTTCCGACGAGTGGAGCAATGGGAGAGTTTTGTTCTTCAGTTCTTTAGAGTGGAGGGTAACATATGGACATGTCCACATGTCATTCAATCTCATACTTTTCTCAGGCTTAAGCAACACGTGTGTCACTACAAAAATGAAATCGAAAAATCAGATACATAAGAATCTTATATTTTCCGGGCTTCTGTTAAGCACTATCACAGGTAAGCTGATACAATATATACAATATACGAGCGAAACGAGCACTATTAGTCCCAATCATAAGCGAAATACATAAAAAAAAAGTTCAAAATTTTTTTCCCAAGATATTTAAAAAAAAAATGAAATAAAATAAAAGGATTTCGACCAGTGTGCAAATATGAATGATAGATCCAGGGTTCGAATCCCGTCACTTTACATCTGAAGAAGTATCTACTCCAATTTTACTGACATTTTAAAACAAACTATTTTTGATCGAAATTCGTCGTATGTATGTGTTGATGTCATTATTATTGCAATTTTTTCCCACTGTGCACACTACAATATCTACATATCTGAAGAGAAATTATTGTAAAACCACAGAGATTTTTTTTTGTCGTGGTTGCAATTTGAAAAGTATCCTAGACGAAGATGCAGTTTTCCTCTTGTATCTTGATTGCTTTATTGATTAGAACAATTAAGATGATCCACAATAATAGTCTCTCTCCTCAGAGGTTTTTCTTTCCACATTTTCCTCAGTTTCTCACAGCTTCAAAAAGTTCTCATGTTCTTTTGTTCCATTTTGTCCATTTTGTTCTGCTTGATTCCTATGAAACTAAAGTAAATAAAAAATAATTTTTCAAAGGAAAGTAAAGATTTCTCTGGACATTAGGAACAACAAAAAAAAGGGGAAGGAGAATTATTCCCCCCGAGCCAATTATGCTACTTACTTCAAATGATGCAGAGAAGTACGCAGTAACGGTTTGAAATCAAAGAACCATGACTTTAGCTGAAGCCAAGAATTCTCTCAATTTTTCCCACGAAAAAGCAAAATATCACATTGGTTCTAAACTGTTTCTTTTGGCCAAAAAAGATTCGCACACCAAGACATTAGGATAAGAAAAGTAAAGTAACTTTCACACAAAGTTTGAAATAGACCAAAAAAATTGACTCAAACTAAGTTTGCATAGATGCATCATTTGAAGTAAGTAGCATAATTGGCAACATATTTGTGTCCATTAATGCAAGGTTTCATTAGTGGAGTTTATCCATCTATGTCTTTAGCATTCAAATCAATGTTAATTGTGCGAAAATTCAAATATGTATTTGGAAACGTATCATTTTGAAATGGACATTTTGAGTGATTTTCAAACATGAAACATTGCGTATCAGGTGTTAGGCCATAAAATGTGGAAAATCGATAATATCGCAAGGGAGAAAACTAACAACAGATGTATAGACCAAAATGGAGTTGAAGATTGTGACGACAAAAAGTTAGACAGTTTGTGATGTGAAATATTTATTTTTGGTATCTGGTTGATAATACTATTGATTCGTGAGGATGACATTTCTATCATCTTCTTCTACATTTTTTTTTTTTCTTTATTGGTCAGTACACTTATTCAGTTGCAAATGACTGCAATTAGCCTTGAAGGATGTGCATGCATTAGCGTCAATTATCTGCAACGACGTGGAGTACAGTGTTCCAATTACTTGACGTATCGACAACACCGATACACACCTGTAATTACAACACAGTACACACTCTGTTAGTAATTGCTCTACTTTTTCAAACATGCAAATGTCTACATAGTACATTCTGTATTGATTGTCTAATTTTAGAAAAAGCCAACTGAAAACCATATTCAAATATGGTTTCAACATACTTTGGAGTTGATTTTGATCTAAAATGTTATTTTCTGCAGTAAAATGCACTTCTTTTTTGACCTAGAGCAGCTCTCTTCTCCTCTAAAATAAAGTGTAGGAAAGTTAATTTGTTCCAACTTTCCTTAACTGAAAGATGTCTGAAAAGTTACTGACATCGTAAATGCTACTGCACTCATCTCTGTATAGTATTTCTCAACTTTTCCTCTATGCTTTAAAAATACTTTGGCTTTTTTGGCTGAGTGTTGTTGTCTGCTTTCAGCAGCATAATGTTGTTGACAATTTAGCTTAATTGAGCGAGAAAAGACATTAGAAAAAGAAAATTATTCCTGACTAAGAAGCTCATCCCCCATTACATTTCTCAGCAGAACTGCTGAGAATATTTGGGCAATTGTACTAGGGCTGCTTTTTATTTCTTCTTTTATCTTCCAAGTGATAAATAGATATAACTTTTGCGATATATTTTCAATTGTATTTTCCCATCAACTGTGAAAGGAAGTTTGGGATACTGTGTACTATACTCTGCTGCTAAAAAGAAGGCTCCAATGTTCAATGAGACTTAGTTCCGTTGCGCAGTACAAAAATCTCTGCTGACCATTTGTGAGGATACAGATGTGTATCTTCATGTATCTCAAAAGGTAAGGAGAGCGAGGAGAGAAGAAGAAAGCTTTGTTGCAAGTTGCACTACTATGCAGAAAGTCTCTCTTGAGATAATATCACTACTACTTTTGGTGACCAATATTTGTTTTTGGATGGGTGGCGCATATTTTTTAGAAAGTCAGACAGACATTCAATGTTTTTCTAAGTTTGTGCCCTGCAAAGATGGACATAAAGATGTTGTCAAATAGCTCCAGGAGTATTCAGACCCAAACGTTTGCTTGCTGATATGGACACAAATACGTAGTCATACCAAAAGATTACATATGGTATCCACTATCCATAAGTACTTATACAACTAGGATTACTAATTTGAATATTTGTGTCTTTACTCAAAACTGCAGAGTCTTGAGCACATGAAATCCACCCCCTCTCTTTTCTTCTTTATGTGTACACAATAAAAATGCAAATTAGAAAGACAGAAAGAGCATTAGTGTAAGCAAGAAGACATTCAGTCAGTCAGTCAGTATGAGGAAAGCATTATGTCACTCCTTCTTCTTCTTTGTGAAGCCAGAAGAAGAAGGAGAATTTCCATCTTCCAAAAAGAAGACCCCATCTGTCTAATGATGTACTACTAGTATTACTACATTAGGTAAATGATCCAAAGTAGAAGAGAAGGGAAGGAATTTTTGTGGTGCCCTTCAGTATATCTAAAGTTATTGCATGACACTATTTGTATGTGTCAGAGTTTTCCTGTTTTTGGCAAAAGCTGCCACTCATCAAAATTGACCCAACACATCTGCTGCTTCAGTGAGTTTTGCTCCAACTCTGGATGTCAGAACTCTGGAACACTGGCAGCAGCAGCAGAGAAAACTACTTTTATGTGGTGCTAGTGGCCTTTTCACTCAAAGTTGGCAAAATGCCCTCATCATAACACAACTGTCAAAGAAATACATTAATATCAAACTTTGTGAACGTGGAGAGGAGAAGGACCTTCG
Source organism: Oithona nana (assembly GCA_900157175.1). Taxonomy (NCBI): domain Eukaryota; kingdom Metazoa; phylum Arthropoda; class Copepoda; order Cyclopoida; family Oithonidae; genus Oithona; species Oithona nana. The sequence goes on from LT727956.1 coordinate 77,523, forward strand.
CGTGTGCTTTTCACGGAATTCTTGTACAGAAACTACAGGAAGAACAGCAGCAGCAGCTTGCCACTTAAAAGAGAGAGTGACAACACTCTAAATAGACAGCAAAGATAACAGGGTCAAAGATTTTCCATTTAGATCAAAATGACACCTTGTATATCAGTATCTTACACTTACTTTAAGTAAAAGTTGACACAGCTTTTGAATATAGAAAACAACAACAAAAAGGATGAAAAAGTACCAAGAATTGTACTCATAAGGAACATTGATTTGAATGCAAGAAGTGATTATGGAGACACTGCATTTATGGTAACTTGCAAGGATGGACACTTACATGTTGTCATTATAGCAAGCAAACATAAATGCTTTCTGCCATTCAAATCAATGTTTATACTGCTTGAATGTTCCCAGATTCATTTGACAACATCTTTGTGTCCATTAAGATAAGCATTAAGCAATAGTAAGAGGAGTATTTCCATTACTGCTTTGTATTTTGAAGTGTGGTTTCTTTCGGTTTTTTGTCGCCTTTTTCTAGAGCAAGTCAAGTGTCAAGTCTTTCCTGGCATTTTTCTCTAGCACACTTTAAAACTTTCCTGAAACTTTCACAATCCTTCACTCCTTTTTAGGTCCTTTGTGAATTATTTAGTTAGAAGCTTTTGGCAAATAGTTTGAAAGTATGTGCAGTAGCATTCTGACTCGGTAATGTCGCCTAGCAAAAACATTAGCTATGCAAGACTTTTTTGCTAGCCACATGATGTATTGAGTTTTTGCACGCTAGTAGCAGCGGCCTTAAAAAGGGTGTTTCAATGCTTTTGTTGCATGAGGCAAAGCCTTTAGTCCTAATGGATCTAAGAACTTTCTATCATTGCTCGAGCTGCTAGTGCCTCAAAACTTTGTGGCAAGGGATTTACCTTCTAGGTTTCCTATTACTTTAATGGCCTCACCAAAGGCAGTGTACTATACTAGTAGCTCAACTGAGACAAAGGAAAAAAGGGTTAGAAAAAAGTGGCAACAACATCATTCTTTTCTTCTTTTGGATGCCAGTGGATCAAATTGTAAGGAAAATGAGGTCATGTCATATTAGAGCATTGAGCATCAGAAAATTGTTCTGGTCTTTATTTAGAGCCTCTTTTCCACCTGATTTCCTTTCTTTTCTTCCCTTTTTTGCTCTCCAACATCACATTCACATACCTCTTCATTTGGAAGCTTATACATCACTCTCAGAACCCCACCCTCCTTATAAACCTGACCAAAAAAGGGAAAAGGTTAGGGGTCAAAGTAATGGACTCTTATAGACAAGAACTAGTCAAGTTAATGTTTAGCTTTAGGATTTAGAAAGCTCTTTTGTGAAACTCTATATCTAATCAGTCAAAATTAATTCATATGACAAGCTATTCATTTTCTACATAATGGCACTCCGTATAGAGAAAGTCTCTCTTTGTAGCAGAATACTAGAATAGTACTTTAACACGAACAAAGTCGTTTAGGGCGTGCCCTCCTCAGTCTATACCACACTGTTGTATTTGGTTTAGTCTGGTATGAAGGACATCAAAATGTGTATTGAAAAGTCAATGTGTACATAGTGCACAGGTTATAGGCTAGACATGAGTGGCGAAACGACCACTTGACATGCGAGACTGTCATTTGGTGACGCGTCTATTGCTTTAAAAAATGAACCAGACTATGTAATATATAGGACAAGTATTTACCTAATGAAAAGTCTAGGGTCTTTATTTACTAATAACACAGTAGTACTTTTACTCGGATATCAAGACTTTACTTTAAGATAGCAAATGTGGTAAGCTTATTTGAACAAAAAAGATTCTATTTTGGTAAGCACTTTGTCGATGGTCCCTTGGGAGTGTTGTCAAAGCATCTGATGTCCCATATTGAAAACTATATATGTTTTCCTTCTGTATCTCCTGTCACATATGGTATTGCAAGCCACCACCACTACCACCATCCAACCAAGTCCATAAAAGCAAAATGTGTGTAGTGCATCCCTTCCAAAAAAAGAGAAAGCCTTCAAGCTTACACCAATAATAATGTTCCCTGTTATTGACTACTGCAAGAAGGTAGGAGAAAAGCTGGAATTTGATCCTTTTCCACTTGCAGTCTCTAAGAGTATGAAGTACCCTACCTAGCTACTACACTCAACTTTTTCCTTCAAGCATCTCTTGCCCCTCCTTTTCTTGCTGCTATCATCCCCTGAAACCATTTTATGACTCTACTGCACCTTATCCAATATGGAAAGTAACTTGAAGAGAAACTTTCATGTAGGCTCAAAATGTCTTTGGAAAGTTTGCAAAACATGCCTTGGAGTCAAAGTGTCAAAGTGACTTTTCGAAAGCTCTCCAAAATTATTTTTAGCCAGGCAGGCTAAAGCCTGAAAGGATCATCTCTTTAGTTAGAAAAACAGCCAAAATTCTGGTGTTTGCTATTCAATGATTAATTTTGCCAGTTTCCTGTAGTAGTAGGCTCCTGCTGATAAATAGGTAGCTTTATTTTCACTTAATGGGTTGGGTGGAGTTTTTCTGGCTTTCTTGCTATGCTAGATAAGAGACTCCTTTACTGAAGTAACAAGGGGGCCTTAAATAAAGGTTACGTTATCCTAGACTACAACATCATTCACCACCACTATCCTGCAAAGATAGAAACCTGCATAACTCCCCTTGTGAAGGTAACTGATGTGATGTCTGCTGCTTCCTCTAGGGACTTTCTTTGGATGTTTGTTTCTTTTCCATCCCCAAAGGTAGTATCACCTTCCATTTTTCATCATTTGAAAAGAACCTTCTTCCTTCCTGAACTGCAGTGGCAAAGTTTCTTTTCCACTTCTTCTTCTCGTGATCATCTTCTAATTTGACAACTAACTTTCCAAAACTTTCTTTCTCTTGAGACAGTTTACTTGAAGTTTCTTTCTTTCTTTCCTTACAGAACTATGGTTTGGTGACTCTATTGTTCATTGAAGGGTTTTTTATCATCATGGAGTCATAAATGATAAAAAAAATACAACAAAGATGCACTTTTACATGATTTTTCTCCTGCTCTTATCTTTTTTAAGGACTGACCTACAACAAAATCGATAATAGTGGTCTAGAGTAGATCTTGGACCACTACCATAGCCACAGTAGTGTGGGTAGAAGGGAAGAAGAGAGCATTAAAATGGAAATTTCTTTCCGGTTGTGTGAGCTCTGAAAAAAAGGGTCCATTTAAAGGCCAGCAGCACATGCATTGACTTAGAAATGGTGAGATTAAGTACTGCAGACAATTTTGCTCTAAGAGATTCTGAGGGAGCACATTTCCTATCTCTACATCTGAAGCTTCCAAAGCAGACTTCTTCAAGGAACTCAAATAGAGAGCAACAAAGGAAACTTTTGAATTTTGTTTTCAAGTGACTCTGAAACAAGACTACTCTACTTACCTGACCTACCTTCATAATTCTTCTCCCCCTTCTTTCCCCTTCTTAAAAAGTGATGCGGAAAAACCAACTCTGGTCAAAGTAAAAGCCATATTTACCAACTTTCTGGCCATCTGACCAAGTAAAGGAAAAAAGAACTTTGGCACAGAAAAGGGAAAGCAGCCACTTAAACATTAGATTGTAGTCATGCAAAAAAGAGACCAGACCAGCCTTAGCAATGGTATTTTCAATTAAGGGTTCAGTAGCAGTAGTAGCACAAAATACATTTTCAAGTGGATATGGAAATAAAGCTATATTTTAGGTTAACCTAGATTTTTGTGAATGCAGTTTGCTTACTGGTGCTGCAGTGGACGAAATTAGGCTTACAATAAGGCTCCTCTCTCTTCTTCCTTTTTGAAATGCATTGTATTTACATAGTGAATACATTCAGTTCAGAAGGACTATGCACTGAATACATCAAGATACATTTTTGCTGCTGCTGCCCCCTTTTAAAAGTCTCCTAGAAAACTGCAATGAACAAGCAGGATTTCTTTGCTGTAAAGTGATATAGAGTAGCCATTATGGACTAAGGACAAGAAAAGAAGGGATATCATTGTTGATAATAAATCTATGCTAGCTTGAAAGTAGGGGGCCTTGGACTAATGGTCAGTAGGCACCAAGTTGCCTGCAGAATACGTAATGATAGTGAATTATAGACACTAAAAAATCAGCCTGCTTCTTTCTTTACAAGGAAAAATATCCTAAAACACCATACAGGGTGACCCAACACGTTTTGGATAGTGGTTCATAAATGATTTAAAATTGGATCTAAATTGGTTTTAATTTGGCTCTAAAATGGTTTAAGATTGATAATTGTTCAAAATTGGTCCCAAAATGATCTACAATGGTCTAATATGTATGTTCTAACAAAAAGAAAAGAAAATCAATAATGAGTTGACCCATTTTATGATTGCAGCCATTGCAGGTGTAAGATACACCTTCTAAAATGTTTTTTTGCTAGGTTTTCCTGTATCGCTCTACTTATTTGTTGCACATCTTTTTTGTGGGTCTTTGCCAGTAGCAAATGGTGCTGCAATCTTGCAATGCTAGGTGATTCAATATCTTTGGATGATGTTTTTCTTCTACTGTTGTTGTTTGATTGATAGACTAAATACAAAGTTGTAATGATGCATGCAGTTGGTATTTGCACTGGTCAATTGTGTGTCAAGTGAAAGAACAAGTACAACTGCTAAAAAGGGTTGGGTCAACAATGTTGTTTGCTATGTTCAACACTAACTTTATTGGAAGAAGTCATCTATCAAGATTTTTTCTTTCCACGCCTAACTAAAAACAACTATAATAATATTGCAACTCTAGTATAAAACCACAAGACAAAAACACACAATTAGGCTTTCACTGCTACACTACAACTGCTTTAGTGGCAAAATATTCACCCTAACCACAATCAGGTTAAGACCCTCTTTAATCCTGCCTTTAAAAATCTCTAACCTTGTTACAGACAAGTATTTGAGTTGTACCTTACCTTACAATCCATTACATCTTTGTAGTTTTGTTTACCTTCAAAGAAAGCAAAACTTTTCTAAATTCATTTTTTTTTTGCTTACTGGGACACCCTGTAAGTCTATTTCTAGACTTTTAACAGGATAGCTTTGTCAAAAAGTAAGTTTTGAACTAAAGTATAGAAAGCACGCTATTTCCTAATTGCCAACAAACTAGAGAGTCAAAAAGTTAATTTACCAGTCCAAAGATCTCTATCTGAAGCCTACTAACATTGGTAATGTTTCATACTAAAAGGGCAACTTTCTCCTTCTCTCAGGCTTTCTAGAAAGTACAACCAATGGTGGGTGGTTTGGTGTTAATGGGTTGGTATGCTCACCATTAGCAAAGGAGCAGAGATTAATAAATCCTTTGTTCTCTATCTCTGCTTCTCTCACTCTTCAAGGATGAGAAATTGTTGCTTTCCTCCTCAGCTTCCTCCTCCTCCATCTCCCTTCATTCAACCATTTTGTTGGTTTTGAGCTAGAAAGTTGGAAGCAATTAGGTCATTATAGGTAAAAGGACACATGGCATATATGACATAAAGCCAATTATCTCTCATGCCTGTGGTGACAAAGGAGCCTTCCAAATTATTAATGAATTTAGGACCTCCCTCCTCACCCTCCCTACTATGCTCAAACCCCCTTCGAAGTAGTGAAAGAGCTTTCACACCTTGAAGCAAACTTTAGATGTGCAATTCTCTATGGTTTTAAAGCTGGTATAGGAACATGGTTTTTGCAGAACCTATAATGGCCTATAAAAGGACTCATATCATAATGGTGACAGTATTGATAAAACAATTTGAAAACATAATGAAAAATTAGATCAATTTTTCTGCTTGGCAAAAACGCCATCTAGTGTATAAAATTGTCAAAACTTGGTTAAACATTAGGGGATCGAGCTGGTCTCTCCAAGTTTCTATGTCTCATAAATGTAGCTCATTACTCATGATTACTCATATTTGTATTTTCCAGGTATAGTTGGAGTCGAAATTCGCAAAATGAGTGTTCCAAGCGAGGTTGAATCTGGTACTGTACCTCATGTGATATTGGACTGCGACTACGACTTAGCAGCCAGTGAAAGTAACCAAGTGGACGTCAAATGGTTTTTCCGGGAGGATCCGCAACCTTTTTATCAGTGGCTTCCGGGGAGACCACCTCAAGCTATTGGAGACCTTTTTAAAAATAGAATAGACCTCACTCATGCTGTAGAGGGAGGTGACGCGTAAGTCTAAAAATCAATTATTTATTGTCATAGAGAAAGTAGGGTTAAAGTGCAATCTAAGCAGACCTGTTCAATACAACAGTATCTAGATACAAACACTTTTCAGATACTTTTCCCAAAGAGTATCTACAAAGAAATACTTTCTGAAATTTGCAAGATACAGTATCTTGTATCTACCTAGATATTGAATTTTGTATCTAAATACAGTTTCTTGTTTCTAGATACTGTATTTGGTATCCAGATACAGTTTCTTGTTTCTAGATACTGTATTTTGTGTCTAGATACAGTTTCTTGTTTCTAGACACTGTATTTTGTATCTAGATACAGTTTCTTGTTTATACATACTGTATTTTGTATCTAGATACATTTTCTTGTTTCTATATACTGTATTTTGTATCTAGATACAGTTTCTTTTTTCTAGATAATGTATTTTGTATCTAGATACATTTTCTTGTTTCTAGATACTGTATTTTGCATCTAGATACTGTATTTTGTACCTAGATACAGTTTCTTGTTTCTAAATACTGTATTTTGTATCTAGATACAGATACTCTTGAATAGGTCTGAATCTAAGCACTAAAGACCTATCTTTCATTTCAGATTTCGTAAACATCGAGCTTTGAAAATTCTGAATCCAACAACTGAATTGAGTGGAACGTATCGTTGTAAAGTCAGCAGTTTTGTTGATGAAGATTTCATGCAGAGAAGAATGATTGTCTATTGTAAGTATAGAAGAACTTTCATACACGCTACTACTGTGATGTATCGGAAAGGATTAACTTTCCGAGGGAATTTTTGCTCTCGCCTAAGGCACAAAACTTTTGGCGGAAACTTTTTCCTGCTTCATCCTCCTCGCTCCTCCTCTTATTTCCGCTCAACTTGAGTACAACCCGTACAACCCGAGTTTCCGAACAGTCTTAGCGCGAAAGAAGCGCGACGTCAATGGTGACAACTTAGATACACTGTGCAAAAGTCAGCACAGACTTTTTTACTCATTTTTTGTACACCTTTGTATCCTTGAAAGATGAACTGATGTTCTAGAATGTAGATACAGGGTGGACATTTTGTTCCTGTCCAGTTAGGTGTAATATTTTACAGGAATATAATGTCCACCCTGTAGTACCAAGCCTAGGGGTAGGTACACAATTACAGAAGAAAACTTAATTGGAAAGAGACAAAGACAAGTGTGTCTTCATACCTTTTTCAATTAGAAAGGTGCAAAAAATGAGAAAGAACGTCGAAGTAGGCGATGAAAGCTATTAAGCAAAATCCCCTTGAGCGTGTTTAGTAGATAATGGTATGGGTCGTGCTCTCTCATATGCACACAGTGGGCAAAAATTGAAGAAAAATATCACAAAAAATAAACACAAAAGAATTGGTAAATTACATAATTTTCTTACTTATTTCACTTTCTGAAAGAATTTTCATTTTTGGATATGAGCCCTACTAAAACTTGGTACCTACTGTGTTATGGGCTTAAAAAGCCATTTTCAGCTCCTCTCTCCTACCACCAATGGTTTTTGCACCACCCACAAACAGAACCAACCACATTTTACACCCAGACTTTTTTCTCTCTACTTTCCCCTCACTACGTCAAATATGAAGACCTTTGAAGTCTTATTGTAGAGAAGTTTTTTTGGAAGTAGTCATGCAACATAAAAAATAGTGTCAAAAATTGGCAGCTTTCCCGATGAAAGAAACTAAAAAAAGAAGTATGATACATGGCGTGTGCTATTGTTCGAGCAAAAAACAACACATGGGTCCACTAACAATAAAACAAGTAATTTGCTGACAATACGTCATCATGAAATGTACTCCGCAGTATTTCACTCGTAATACAGTCGATAAAAATGTAGAAATGTGTCGGATTTTTGCTTTGCGTCGTAATTACTAGATCAAAAGCAAGCGTTCGAAAATAACGCTAGATGTCGTTTTTGTCAATTTATCAGTTTTATCAAATCTTTTGTCAGCATTTCTTCAATAAAAATTCTAGAATATCGGAGATTTAGACTTTTACTCACTTAAACGAGTTTTAAATGAAGTTTTTAAATTCGGATTTGAGATTTTGAGCTGAAATATTGGAAAATCTGTTGAATAAATAAAATCTAGACATCAATAACTTTGTCATGTTCGATTGGTAGTATATTTTCTCGAATTTTTCAAATGTGTATACTTTGCCATTTTTACTGCCGTGGAATCCACAATGTATGATTAGCCGATAAACTCTACATATCAAATCGGCATTACTTTATGATAGTCAAGAATTGTGCATAGACACTATCTAGACAGTACACAGTCACTTGTTCGTTTGGGTAAAATAAATCTTTAATGTACTAACTATGAATGTATATTCAATGCCTTCACTTTTAGTTGGTGTACACGCTTATTAGGTAGGTAAGAGTATCTAACGACTCCTAAGTTCACCTAAGTTTTCTGAGCTATAGAATACTGGACAGAACTCCATCCAATTCTTGGACACGTCAACCTGTATGAGAACAAAACTCAACTTTTAATTTTAGGGAATTGTATAGTAATTCCATACTCCATGTTATGCAAAGATGTATTTTGCATAGTGTATCAGTGTATCCAAAGGCAAAATGTTACGGAAATAGTATTGTTAGATTGCATCAGCACAAATGCCAAAGTTTCTGATCGACCCTCTAAGGCAGCTTCTATCTGCAAAGAGTATAAAGCGGAAAATTGGGTTTGGACTCTAGCCTAGATATCCTCTCATGCTTTTTGTCTTCTTTTGCAGCTCCACCTTGGGATGTGAATTTGATCTATACCAGACCGGATAGCAACCATATCAACTTGACATGTTCAGCCTTTGGAGTTTATCCCAAACCTGAACTCCTACTCTCGTGGGGACCAGGGTATGAATATTATATTTTTGGCGCGAAAATTCAAATTTTTTTTTCCTTGTTGCAATCCAAAGATATTTTTTGCTTTTTGCATTATTTGAAGTGTAATCCTTATTGACAGTTGATGTCTATTTTTTGCAATATTTTTAAGGAGAGATCAACGTGGTGAAACGACAACTTTGACAATTGAGCGAGAGGGACTCTTCGACATTTCTGTCACCAAAATTCTCAAAGAGGCATTGCTTCAACCTGAAGCTATTTTCCAGTGTCTTTTGACCATTCCAGAAACCACTTTTATACGGAGAGAAGAGACCATGTATTTTCCTGGAAAAGGTAAACCAGAATTCCAACCGCAAGAATTAATTGAAAATCACCAAACCTTTCACATGAAAAAATTTTAAATCTGTAATTTTTCTGCCATTTCCGACTTTTTTCTTTTCAAGAAACAGAATGTCGTCAAGTAAAATTGAATTAAAAGTAAAAGTGCATAAAGGATGGAGGTAGAAGACACACATTTTTTCATTAATGAGAATTTCTTTTGAGAATTTTAAAGTAAGGCAGCAGTTAGGCATGGCAGAAACTGCATTTTCTTTAAAATTCAATTTGGATGTTAAAGAAGACTAGACTAGGAAAAGGCTTTAGGGTCCTGAAGAAGAAGGAGATGTTTCAAGAGGGTCTTTTCCCCCATTAAATGGGTCATTTTGCCTCTCTTTAATGACCCAGTTGTACTGTGGTTGAAACACTTTCTGAAAGACAAACTTCCACAGTTTAGGAATGTAGATCAACCCCATTTAAACATGCAGGTTTCACCTTATCATTTTACTTTTCAGTTCTGCCTCAAATCACCTCAAGTAGAAGTTCAACAATAGATGGCGCTGCACCTATACTCTTAATTGTTTTGACTTTAACAATTCCCCTTTTCAATTGAACTTTGGAGAAGAAAGATGACGTACTACAGAACCAAAGAGCAACCTGTGATTTTTCTATTGTGTGAATCAATATGGTCAAGACAATAACAATAAAAGGATTCTAGTCAAAAACAGCATCAGCTTCCTTATTTGTAGTAATGCCTCTAAGCATTTCTAAGAGAGAGTTTAATCAGGCTACAGTGAGATGAGTGAGATGAACAAAGTTTTGTTTACTTTGGCTACTGTCTTTTGGAGAGAAATTGATGCGTTGGCAAACTCATTATCCAACCAAGTTTGTACCTCAATAATGGTTGAAATCCAGTTAACAAAATGGAAGATTTCATCTAAAGAACGCCTACTTTCCCCTCATTTCATTCAATGGTACCAAAGTCAAGTTTTAACTTAGTCACATTTGTAATCCGCAAGTTTTCCTTTCTTTAGGGACCAAGAAATTAGCATAAGCTGAGCTTCTTTTCCTGCCTATGTTCCATTTTGGTTTTTGTTCTTTTTCAAGATGCGAAACTGTGAAATCGACTTTTCAAAATTATGCTGGTTCTTCCTGTAGAGCAGGACTCTTTTGCATAGTAACTGGCTTATAAAGTTTTTGTATGCTTGAGCGCCTTCTTCTGGTGCTGCGTCGTCTTTCCGCGTCTCCTTTTTCCACGCATGTACCAAAAACTTTACGCCACTGAATACAAAATAGTATTCTGCGTACTATGAGTATTCTCATCATATGCTTGAGAGGTGCTAGGCGCACTACATTCAACGGATCGGAAGAAAATCCTCCTAAATCATACTGCGAGAGCAGTACTAGATGTAGCTCAAGCTGGAGAAGAGATTGATTTCTTATACAATTTGAATATTCGATAAATCCCAGGGCTGTCAAAAACAGCCAAAATGGAAATGAAATGAAGGAAGAAAGCTTTCACAACATTTTTTCTTTCTTTTTGCTTATATGTTCAAAGTTTTTGGTATTGGATACAGAACAGATACAGAGCATGATAAAAATACTGGAATGGCTTGTATTTTTGTAATGCAGTAACCGAGAGGTCTCAGGTTCGAATCCCACCTTTGGCAACAATATTTTTTCATGTCCGGAAAATTGCCAACTTTTTTCTTCTGTGCCAAGTCAAAATGGAATTGAAATAAAAAGGAAAGCTTTCGCACAACAACTTTTGTCTCTGCAATGGGACTTTTTTGGACACTAAGGTAGGAAAAATGAGATCTCCAGAGACCAATTTGAACTCAGAACAAATGGTAGTCTAGACTAAAAGTGTAGTGCCAGTGCTATTGCTGATCTTTTAGGGACAATGAGCATCAAGTTTCCTAGTAGAGCTCCAGATCTTTTTTCTTCTCGCCTCTTGCAGAATTAGCATATTGAAATGAAAAACAGGGGAAGGAGGAGTTGACACATAGGGAGTTACTCCTAACTAGAAGAAGCCCCCCTACAGGGCTTTTATCAGACCAGGAAATTCAACATCACATAAAACCCTTTTTTGACTCTTGATAACAGAATTTATAGTAGTAGTGGATGTATTTCAATTTTCCGTTGATGTTCTACATGTTCATGATTGGATAGAGGAGAAGATTTTTGACATACATAGAAGCACTTCAAAAAAATTCTTCCGATCATCCCCTACTGTATGTCAATCAATTCTTTTTTGTTGGCTGTAACATTGTGTCAGTTTTTGAGGCAAAAATAGAGCTACATGTCCTGCTCGGGGAATGCTCAAACGATGCTTAGATTCAATCCAATTATTGTCAACATCAAATAAACGCCAAATAGTTGACATGGCTTTAGTATCCGACTTGCCTCCAATCAAATAAACTGATTCTGTATCTTCATCTGATAACATTTGGGATTTAGTCAAAGCTGTAGGTAAATCTGGGCCTGGCATCCATTGTTGATCAATATTTTCAGTCAATTCTAAAGTTTCTGTACTTTTGAGCATAGTTTGGGAAATACCACCAGATACAATAACGTATTTGGTATTGTTTTGATGTAAGATACCACAAGAATGTTCTCTGCGTTTCTGTCTCAATTTGGGTCCATTTTGAGTTTTGCCTCCTCCATTCAAATGCATTATTTTGGTGGATTTTGAACCGAATTGTTGGATTCCCCCACCAATGATGAGTATTGTTGTGGAATTGATTTCAACTGCACAATGGCCATACGAAGGATTCGGAAGTTGAAAACTTGACTCCCATTGAACACTTGTCACATTCAACTTTTCACTAGACTTCAAGCTTCCTTCACCTGATTTACCACTACCACCCGTTACTAACAACATCTGAAAAGAAAATGCCAAAAAAGGGATGGAATACATATATTTTTAAAGCAGCAATTCGAGCATTACAAAAAATAGCTTCCTAGTTTTTTTACCTCCGACCCTTCATCTCCTATAGTCAGAATTGATGCCTGACTTCTTGAAGTTGTCATGGTAGGTCCCAGAACCCATGCATCATCAATCAAATGGTAACACTTACTCTGAAATAGAATTTTTATCAATGTTTTTGAAAGAACTTTTTTTGGCTACTTCATCTTACAGAAAACTCATCTTCATTGTCTGTAGCACCTCCACAAATGAGTGGAGATGCATTAAAAATTGCAGCCAATCCATCAGTGACATTAGGTTGAGGAAACTCTGGTAAGTTTCGACAAAAAGTGGTTGAAGGATTGCCTAAAAGGTCGATAACTTCTACAGTTGCATCAGTATTACCAGATGCCACCATCAAATATCTTTGACCTGAATCAAAAATAAAACGAGGAATTGAGAAATTCTACTTGATTTGATCCAAACCTTTGAAATCTGAATCCTTTTTGGCAAACTCATATTTTGCATCAGCAAACTTCACCACTTTTGAACAACCTGAATTCAAGTGACAAACTTTGTTTTTGGTATCAAATGTTGCGTAGTTGCAATTCAGAGTATTTTTGCAATCAAATAAACATTCATCTGGAGTATAACTTGATTGAGCTTGGATGTGTTGTCCCAAACATAATCCTTGTTGCCAATTTACTGCATTCTGCAAGTATGTAAAACTATAATTTTTGGGGTCTGTTATCTTGAATAAAATGGTTTGTTTTGATTACCACAGTAGTTTGCAAATATTGTAAGAATCCAATAACACATGTCAGAAGAATCTTCATCTTTTATCTGATAGATAAGAAATATGTGATGCAAGGTCAAGTTTGTCTATTCAAACTCAGTGTGTTATCATCTCCAGAATGCCTCATCCTAACCTCAAGAATGCAATTCAATTGAGAATCAAATGGTGGTACAAAGTCACTTTGTAGGTGGTAGTAGCAAGCGTTTGGTCATGCATGTCAAACCATTCTTTTGTTGAACTTTTGCCCTTGATATGTGAGTTTTCTCTCATTGAAAATCATGAAGCAAAAAATCGCTTTGGAAAAAGGATTCTTTAGTAGTTGCTCTTCTACCATCATCATTTGGCCTCTAGTGCCCTCTCACTCTCCTCCTCTCAAGCTCAAATAGCAGTTATGTATGGACAATTGGTTTTGGAGTCAACAACCATTTTACGAAGATTTTTACAACCAACTTATTCGGATTACCAATCGAGAAGCCAAATATTGTAAAATGAGACTTTTCGATTATTTTTAAACAGTGCACAGTAGGAAAAATTAGCAACTTTCCTGACATGAAAAAAAAGTTGCCCCAGGTGGGAATCGAACCCGGGACCTCTCGTTTACAGGTTTACTTAGATTAATTGAAGTTTGGTTAGGTTAGGTAAATGAGTCCTGTAAACCAGAGGTCCCGGGTTCGATTCCCACCTGGGGCAACCTTTTCTTCATGTCTGGAAAATTGCCATTTTTTCCCACTGTGCAGTGCGCCAGATCTATTTTTGCACCTTAACGCTTAAAGTGGGAGACTTGTTTATGGAAGGATTCTTTTCTCAATGGAGACTCATTGTCAAAGGTGTAATTAATGATTCTGATCTATGCAAATTACCTCAGAGATATCAAAAGAAGTCTTATACACACACCCTAAGCTACAGTGGGCGTAAACAGGTCCAGCATACTAGCAGTGGGGCTGGCAAAAATTTCTACTCTTTTACGAGATAGCACTGGCCTCCTCAGCAGAAAAAAGAAGGTTGATAGCCTCATAAATATCAATCTACACACCGCTGGGCTAGCTTCTACGACCAGCCAGCAGCTTCTTCTGGCTTCTCAGAAGAAAGAAGAAGCTAAAAAAGAGCCCAAAATAGAAAATTACGAGGATGTCACCATGGACTTGAATTATTGCTCCCCATTGTTGCTTATCAGAGCAATATGTAGCTTTTTTTCTCTTACCCCCACACACACATGAATGGGTTACTCTGGCTTGATAAGTCACCCTATAAATCAACGAAATCTAACCTAACCTTTTGTTACTTTCATCGCTTTTTTTCGACCTAAAATGAAGGGGTTTCCCTAGAACACCCAAACTACCTAAACTATCAAGACTCGACCCAAACTACCAATGTCTTCAACAAACCAACTCAAAGTAATCCAAACCAACCCAAGGTCAACCCAAACGAACTCAAAATAGACCCAAATCAACCTAAAGTAAACCCACGTTCAATCCAAAGTCAAAGTAAAAACTTAAAAGTTGAGTTTGGGTAGTTTGGGTGTTTTGGGGAAACCCCAAATAAAGTGGCTCAAAGAAGAATTGAAATGTTTCTAATTTTCCAGGAGGAGGTGGCTCGTGTCCGCATTTCTAAGAGATGATAAATACTTGAGTTGAAAAGTTACGAAGGCAAGATGGTGACAAATGGGGGTAAAACCCGCCTCCCCTACCTTGCCTGGCTTGATGCTGCTTTACGCTCTCATTTCAGTGATAATTATTAGGCGGCACACAAGTCTCTGCAATTTAGTAGAACTTTAGTAGTGCAGACCAAATAAAAGTCATAAAATGACATATGATTTCACTAACTTCTAGAGATAGTTTTTCCCATAGCCTATTTCTTGATTTGATTAAGCACGATAAATCTACATTTCCTTCAATTATGAATTGTGTTTTTTCCCACCACTTGAACCTTCAAGGATAAAGATGAATGAAGCTCATTTTTTGTTGTCTATGAATAAATCATTCTATAGTGAGTGTAGTACCTTGATATAGGATGACCTAAATGTGTGGATCCTCTTTTGTCTTTAATTAGTAGATGGACTGTAGGGTTGTGGTTGCTACTGTAGCAGATGGTGCGAGAAAGGGACTGCCAATAACTGTCATCATTAGAAGAAAGGATTGCTCCATTATTGGCCGGAGGTAATTTGGCAACAAGCTTTCAGGTAAAAGCCACTTTCTTCTCCCTAGAAAGAAGACTCTTACGTGACCTTGGTAATGGAAAGAAACTAACCAAGCATCTATAAAAGAACAGTCAAAACCTCCTCCGTAGAACATATTTCAGGGGGCTTTCTTTTCGATCAAGAATTTTCTGCTTTTTATGAAGCGAAACGTTTGGGAAAATGGGTTTAATGTGGCGTGAGTTTTAGTGCAGTATCTATTACATTAGTGTCAGAAATGCCTGTTCTCAATTTTTAATGTCCATAAATCTTTTCAGCCAATTTCAGTGTACTTTTGGGTGGTCATACTCCAGATCCAAAGGAAGCACTTTCGGCAACACAAAAAGGTCAAATCAAAAACAACTTTTTTACCAAGTAATAATCTCTCAGACACTTGAAATCTAAAGCTACAGTGAAAAAATCAAAACGTTAAAAATTGGTGTTAGGGGTAATTTGGGTAGACTAAAAAATTAGATTTTGTTTACTTGAGTGCTGTAGATATAGAAAGAAGCGTTGCTTGGAAATGAGCCCTGATTACCAATTAGTCACACTTTGAAGTCTCTGCTCTTCTACTGTCGATTCAGGTCTTCTGTTTCGAAGAACTTGATAAGAAGACTTTTTTGCAAGGTTGCTTAGAACAGCCAGAAAATTTGCTACTGCTATGTCATCACTTCTGCCAACAAATCTCCAACAGGGGTTAATTACAAACCTTTAGACATGGACCGATAAAATTGTACAAAAATGCCCCTAATTCTAGCATTGAATTGAATGCCTATTCATTGAAGGATGAACTGCATTTATGGTGACTTGCAGATTTGGACACAACGATGTAGTCAAATTGCAATTTCAACAGATTTCCAAGGTTTCAAAACATTCGATCATCCATCCTTGATTCGGTTTATCTTTACAAATAAGCTCAAAGAACAGAAAGCTCCCCTGTGGAGATAGGGCTACTAATACACCACCTTCATTTCCCAGCTACTCTTTTAACAAAAAGGGCGTGGTGCTGGCAACACATGAACAATGAAAGTAAGCTAATTTTTTGGCCTTTAGTAGGACAAATGATGCGTCGTCTTTAGTGCTAAAATAGGGAGTGTAAGTTTTCCAAGCTTCTATTCTCTATTATAGACATTACAGAAAAGCCTTTAGGCATAAGTCATTTGAGCATTAATCGTCAGCATAATGGCAATGCCCAATGAGATGGGCCTGGAATGTCAAAGTTAAGACTAGCAACGTTGCTGCCCCTCCAGCCACAAAATGCTTGCTGCAAAAACTCATTTTCTAGGAGAGCAAAGACCTCACAAGCAGAGTAGCAATAGCAAGCAGGAGACTTTTAGTAAGTCAAAAAATGGCAAGCAAATTGCTGCCCTGCAGTTCAAGGGTTGAGTAAACAGGTTCAAAAAATAGATGAGATGATGAAGTAGAGGTAGAATGTCAGACCATGTTTTTATGAGAGTTTAAAAGAGGGTCTTTAAATAAACATACACTTTTGAGGGCTTTTCAAGATTCTTAAAGATTCCAAAATACATTTGGTTTTTGAGCTGGAATTCTGGTAATTTCGGCGGATTTATTATACATTTGGTTAAAATTTTGATCAAGTTGTGATGCATGAAGATCTCAGGGCCACAAGCACAAAGAATAATTTCCTTCCATTTTTGAAAATCTTTTAATTGCTGACCATGAAGAAGAAGGAAAAGTGCTTTGATTGAAATAAAGTGGATCAAATAAGCGCGAGAGGAGAAGAGCAGCGGAGGCTTTGGCTTTGCTCAGTCCTCCTCTCGTGATGCAATCTTAAAAGACTCCTTTTAAAGAGTGCAACACGCTAGCCGTGTCTCTAACGTAAGTCTCCTCATTTCATAAAAAATGTGTGCAACCATCATGAGATGCTAGAAATTAATTTGATCTTTAGTTGAATGGGGTTTTGGCTTAAGCGCTTTATGGTGATGCCTTGTTGCCCCCTGGGTCTACTCTTGTGACTGGAAGCGATAAATTCTCCGGCAGTAAGGAAGAATCTAGAGCAATAAGAAGGCAAGGCGTGAATCGTGAAAAAGGAAGATCTAGATAACAGAGACATGAAATTCTGAAGGTTGCTACCATTCATAATTTGTTTTACACAAACATCATATCTCCTTTTTGGTCTCTGAGCTAATTCTTATTATAATAATACACAGTAGGAAAAATTAGCTATTTTTCAAACATGAAAAATATCTTTCCCCAGATGGGATTCGAACCCGATACCTCTCAGTTAAAATCTCTGTTACTACTCCAACACTACATAGTAGGTAAGTAATCGGGAGTCCTAGGTTCGAATCCCACGCCTACAAGAAGTTTTTCCTACTGTGCAATATTTTGAAAATTCAAATGTAGCTTATTTTTGGATGTTAGGAGAGAAAGATGGTTCCAAATTGGATTTTTTTTTTTTTTGCCCGGTGAATTCATAAGCCGTTATAATGCATCCAACTCGATAGGTTTTACGACTATGCTAGAAATATATAAAACGAAAAATGCTAATGGACTAGTATCTTGTTTGAAATAAATTACTTGAGGGCAACATTTAAAGAGGAGCCACTTTTATAGCTCGCTGGTTCTAATGATGGTCTGAGATGGTCGTCTCGGCTTGAACTGCAATTTGCCACCCTTTTATTGACCCAGATGAATTCAAATTACGGCGGTTTTAATTAACGCTGCTGAGCAAAGAGCTAAGTTATGCATCAAATGAGAAGATTTTAAGCTTAAGGAAGCAAGAATAGAAATAGAGAAGAGAGGGGAATGACCTAAGTCACCGTGAAATGCCATTTGCATCACCATCACAACATCAAACTTATCTAAACTCACACCATAACTAAAACCAATAGCTTTGCTTCGTAGCAACCTATAGACTCCCTTTTGTTCCACACAGTTTACATACTTACTTAGTATAGTCTAGACCAGCAAGGCCTCCTCTCTAAATAGATTTTCATGACTTTTCGACCGCGATTAGCGTAGTGTAGCACTTAAAAGTAAAAAGAAAAAAAAAATATGGGTTGGACTCGAACCTGTATTGTTAGATTACAAGTTAATGACTCAGTTTTGGGAGAAAAAATATACTGTGATATCTCGAAAATAACAACCGATTCATTAATTCAGTTTTAGTATTTTCTTTGCAGAATATCGCGGTCTTTGACTGAAATGTCTTTTTCAGCAGTATTAGATTAGGCTTAACTATCTAAGACATAAAAAGTTAGCACAACCTCAAAGTCAACTTTATTTCCACGCTTGTCCCGCCCTTTTGGAGAGCTCTGAAAATCTTATCTCAAATCCGGAAGAAAGTAAGAATTGCATTCCAAAGGGTCAAAAGCTAAGAAAAATGCCAGATTCCCAAACCAATTTTAGTTTTTGAAGTGCCCAAGATTTTGGTGGCATGGCATCATCTAGTAGTAGGTAGGGGAGCATCATTTGTGTTACTATTATTACGGCTATGTGAGGTCTTATTTTTATCGCCCCAAAGATGCTTGAGGCGTTGTTTTAGTGGGCTACTCTAATGTTGTGTCATGCTTTGACAAATCTTTCTTTTCTCACAACATTTGAAAAGTAATTAATTTTCTTCAACATTGGCTGCTATGAGCAGGGCATTACAATTTCGTCACGGGTTGAAATCCAAGAGCAGCAAAAATAGAGTAGCTGCACTACTATCTAGGATGGAGAATTGAACTTGATGTGCACTTCCTAAAATGCATCAATTTCAAATCTAACTTCACAAATGAGCAGCAATGGACATCACATTCCATTCAGTTGAATTTCAAGATATCTATCCAAACGAGAAAAATCATCTCCAGTTTGTTCTGTAACAAAGGGAAATATGGTTTCTTCATGGACTTTGCTACTAGAACACAGTGTTTGAAAATCGACAAAAATGTCTTCAAATGAACATCAACATATCTTTTTGAGCAACAAAAATGGAATGGAGTTGATCCATTATGATCTTTAGCATTGCCACTAATACACCGTTTTGATTATCGTCCAATATCTCCAATATGTATTTTCTAACGTTGATTTTTGGCGCGAAAATTCAAACTCGCTTTTAATGCAGTAAAACGAGACTTTTTAAAACAATGTGTACTAGAGTTTTACTTGAGTTTCTGAAAAAAATCAAAGTTGAGGTTCAATAATTTCCAAGAGCTTGACCATTATCATCATCGTCATCATTACTCTAATATGTATTTTCTAACGTTGATTTTTGGCGCGAAAATTCAAACTCGCTTCTAATGCAGTAAAACGAGACTTTATAAAAACAATGTGTACTAGAGTTAATACTTGAGTTTCTGAAAAAAATCAGAGTTGAGGTTCAATAATTTCCAAGAGCTTGACCATTATCATCATCGTCATCATTGCAAATTGAATATAATTAAGGGCCTGAGATTTAATGACCATATTGCATGCTACGCCATATTTTTTTGTGTTCTTCCAATAAATTGAGTCGTTTTTGGAGTTTATTATGAAGCATAGCATTTCAACGTCTTCCAGCATTAGTAGTTCAGTAGAATTATAAGGAGGCGAAAGGTGATTTTTCATTGGGCGTGTTTCTGCCCATTCTAAGTCAGAAGAGATGACAAATGAACTCTCAGAACCGACTCTGAAAGGGCTGTTGCCTCAACTGCTATAAACTAAATCATCCAAATAGCCTAGATGGCGCTAGACGGAAATGAAACGGTAGACTTGGGGGAATTTCAAAGTAGGATTTATTTTCATTGTTCTTCATTGTAGAAAATTAGAGAAATCAATGCCTAATCTGCCTTTTGAATTTGGCTTCTTCTTTGAGTCTATCCTTGAGAAGTTGTTTAGAAGCTCTGCTGTTGATGGGAAAACAAAAGGAGAGTCTCATCAAAAGATTCAAGCATGACACCATTCTTCCAAACTCAAATTAGAGCAACGGATATTTTTTTTTTCAAATATGGCCTCTACACTAATTTGCTTTAATTGACCCTACAAGGAAACAAACTGCGTTATGCTGCATTTTGCATTTTTACTACCAACAACAAAAGCAAAGTTTGGATTTTTACCACTGTGAGACCTAGGCCACACACATTTTGCGAGCGAAGCGAGCTTTGTTTACATACAAAACAAGATTGAAATATTCAATCAAAATTGAAAATTGGACAAAATTGAAAATTGGACAAAATTGAAAATTATTGGACAAAATTGAAAATTGGACAAAATTGAACATTGGACAAAATTGAACGAACTGAAAAGTTGGACAAAAATGAAAGATTGATCATTTTTGGCGCAAAAATTCAAATGAAATATTTTCAGCGACGACTTTGAGATAGGATGTAGAAATCGATTTTGGAGGCGATGAAACCCCCAGTTGCTGTCACATTCTGTATGTGTTTTTATCCGTGAAGAGCTGGTTTGTATGTTGTGATGCTCTTGGCCCTCTTGATGGATGAGTTTTTGAGTAAAAGGTCACATGAGTCAATCAAAGCGGTGATTCAAGTTGGGAGTTTCACTGTCCAAATTCCCAGAATGGATGAGATGCCACCTATGCAGCAGCAGCTCGCACCTTAGAAAGTTCGTCATCGTGAAGCCGCGATGAAAAAAGCAGATTCACATCCATCTACAGGTCAATGATTTCTTGACACCTATCAATAGTCTCACAATTTGTCTCGTGGCCATGAGTTCCGAGCTGGTACCAAAACTACGTCAAGAATAAAAGATATCAACGGAAAAAATATTCGGAAAATCTAAAATAAAATTTCGCTATTTTTTAATTTTTTTCGCTGTTTTAAAAACAAAAATTCACGCGTTCAAGGAGCGTGAAGGTTCTAAAAATTGAGATTTTTCAATGTATTGCAAAGACAAGACAGACATAGTGATTACCGATATGACGCGCCTTAGCCAATTTTCAGGTTAGCAATTAGTCTTTGGGGACTACTACTGCTGCTGGTTGTTACGTTGCAGAGACGTTTATTAACCAAATTAGGTTTGGTGGTCTACCTGGGGCTACTGAAAACAAAACAACGATTCTTGTCAATCCATTTTCTATTGATTTTTTTTGGTTTCGGTAAAGAACTGAAAAGAATTCTTGGGAAAGAGAAGAAGAAGATTCCAAGCTACTTCCTGCTTGATTGTTTAGATTTCCTTGCTCTTTGCAACCGGAAAAATGACCTTACCATATTTGAAACTAGACTTTTGCAATTCTTTGCACTCCGAAACTGCCTCAAAAAGGTTAGATTAATGTCGATTCTTTGTTCCTTCTTTTTAAGGTGAAAACCCAGGTGTTCTAATCGAATTTTGCATTTTCTGGATGGTGGGTTAGAACTTAGATTGTACACACTGCGGCAAAAATATAATTTTGTTAAAAAAACATTTTTACCAATTTAGTGCTTAAAGATTCAACATAAATACAGTTAATCCAACATTACCTATTGGATTTAGTTCCATGGTTCAGGAATCATTTGGCAACATCTTTGTGTCCATATTCAAACATTCAAAATGACTTTGGACTTTGCATCAGTGTGTAGTACTGGCCAGCTATGCTCCATTCTCTTGATTTGTGGAGACTCTACGTTTTTTGTGCCGCTGCGCTGCCCTCAATTTCGATTTGAGAGACTCTGCATCAAATTCCAATAAATTCCCTAGAGAGTCTTAAAGTTCTTTTGCTCCTTTTTCTTCTCTCATGCTTGTAATTAATTCCCAGTGAGTTGGTGATTGTACTTACCAGCTCTGCTTTTTTAAGCACATCTGCTCAGTCATGGTTGATTTGAATGTTTGAGGTTGAGAGCAGCACAAACAATAATCCCTCTTTAACGAACGTGGTACACATAGTAGGCAGCTACAAAAAAAGTTGCAACTCACCAATTGATTAACCTACACACGGACAAGCAACAAGGCTTGGTTTGCAACGGGCTTTAAAGCTTCTCAATAGACTCTATTCAAACGGCTATTGATGATGCTTCAGTAGCACACTATCTTGTTAGAAAAAATGGATTTTTCCCAGAAAATCACATGGATTTAAAATCATTATCCCACTTCTGAACTATTCAGAACTATTTGATTTGAATGTAAGAGATTCTAAAAGATGGACTGAATTTATTTGGGATTGCAAAAATGGACATAAAGATGTTGTCTAATAACTTGTCATGTCAATCGACTTTTACCTACTGTGTACATATGTTGGGCAAAAATATGTGCTTCGGATCAGTGTGTTGCCACTTGCTTCAATGCACTCTAATCATTCAATGTACCATTGAAGTTTTTCTAATCTTCCCAAACTGTAAATCTTTTTGCGCTGCAGATTTGATGTTGTCCTAATGTTTACGTTGTGGCAAAGGAATGAACGGGGTGTAGTCCGAGTTGCCAGTCAGCAAGGAAAGGAAGTATAAATCATAGGCAAGCAAAGCAAAGCGCGGTATGTTTCATGGCAAATTGATTTTTGAAGTAACAAAAAGTTGCGAGGAGCAGCAGCAGTCCTACAGAGCTACTCTCTGTGGGAGCTCTGTTGGGGTTCGAAAAGTTCACAGACTCCAGAAAAACAGTCCGATCCGTAAAAGGGGGTTTCTGGGTGGCCAACACATGTTTAGCATCCGATCATCTTTGCCAAGGCAATTTTTTAACAGCAGGAGTAACAGATTTTCGATCAAGATCAACACTATGTAGCAAAGGGTGTTTTCAAATAGCCTCAAGATAAAGAAGAAATTGAAGAGGAGAGAAAATGATGAAGATGAGATGATGATTTGTCACCTCCTCGTTTCCTTGTTTTGCATTTTGGGGGGATCGGGATGACCCCTGGCAAGAATATATGCATCAACTTTGATCAACGCTGCTGCTCTAAATTCGTGATTGTACAGTACCCAATTTTCAAAAGTGGAGATTTCGAGGGAGCGAAGTGTTTTTAAATGGGAGAAGATTGAATTGAGTCTTGCCTAAAAATTTGCTTGGTAGTCTTTTTTTTCATCACTATTGAATCTAATGAAGCTGAAGACAAATGAGTGTCGTAAAAAAGGTGAAGGTAGCAATCTAGCTCAGAATATGATTTGTCATCAGGACCTGTTGATCATCAGGTACTGTAGTTGATTGTGTCAAGAGAGCTGATCAAAAATTCATGGAGGAACAAAGTGAGCCAGTGCTCTATGATCGACCTTCGATGATGATCTATTCACACTTTTGCTTCTTCAGTCATCTGCTGAGCTGGCCATTCTATCCAATCCATAAACCCATCAATCCAAGGCTTTGTAACAACTTTTCAACAACTTTTTTTCAGCATACAAATAACGGAGATTACATCAAAGCTGCTGTGATGCTGCAATTGAATTTTGAATATCTTAGGTAGGGTTTCACACTGAGTCAAAAGCCTCAAATTCACGTCGGAATTTCAAGTTTGAGTAAAACGTGTCTAAAATGTGGATTTAAATTTTTGTGCCAAAATTGTTGTATCGTTGACTCAAACTAATTTTAACTTGAATTTTTCATGACAAAAATTATAATTTCAGGCCAGAAAAAAAGAGACTAACCAGAATTTTAGATTTTTACTGGGTTTTTTGTAAAAAAACATGGAATTTTACACAGTGTGGACGTTTATTTTTGGACCATATTTGCATGACAACATAAGGTGTCAAAAGGTGGCAGTAGCCTTTCAAAACGAAGATGAATGCTAAACGTCGTTTTGTACGGACAAAGAAAAAGGAAATTGTAAAGATTAGCTAAAGGAAAGAAGACTCATTGAAGAGGAGAGCAGGATGTCTTCAATAAAATCCTTTTGTCACTGTGTGTCTACTGTTGATTGGGGTTTGCCCTGAATGATTTTCGATTACTCTACCTGACATTCAATAGGGATCAATGTGACATAGCGAAAAATTCTACCTAACAACATGAAGAAGAGAATTGATATTGACACTACTTTACACACTGATCCAAAATTAAATTTCTTGTCAAAAAAAAAAAATGTTAAAAAATTCCACAGAAGATTTATTTACAATAAACATTCATACTAGGACAATGATTTTCTTCTTTTTTTAAAGCTGAATCGCACTTTTTTGTTTCAGTTCTTCTGCTACTGTATTGTTGTGTAACCATTTTTGAAACCCGGAACGAATTCCATCTGATTTTCTTGAAGGGACACACCGAGTCGAGGCAGAAGCACTAACACAATAGATAATTTGTCTTTTCTTTCTTCCTTTGCAATGCAACAACATTGAAGGTCACCAAAATCTGTCTTTTTAGATAATTTTGAGGACTAGTTTTATATTTTCAGAGACTTTTTTGGGCAGCAGAAGTGTGTCTTGTTAATGAAGTTCAGATTTTTGGAGATATAATGTGACCATTGTCACACACTGTAGCAGCAGCAAAATTGGGTTGATGGCTAAATCAGAGGATCTTGAAGCCATATGATGTGAGTAACCTGAAAATATAAAGATGAAAACAATGTAATTAATAAGTCTTGCCCATCAATTATCTCCTCAAGCAAATGGAATTTGGTCATCAGGAATTTTCAGTTAGATTCCTAAAGGCGTTTTTCAAGATGAGTTTTAATGCTCCTATCTCCTCAATTCTCGTTAACCCAACTAATTTTAGTGACATTTTTAAGGGGGGTGCACACTGCACAGTGGTCCAAAAGTCAATTTTTGAATCTAAAATTCAAAACTACAGGGTGTCCCAACAAGTTTCGGACAACTTTGTAGAACACTTTTAAACCATTTTTAGACCATTATTTGAACACTTTTAGGCCATTTTTCAAACACTTTTTGGCCATTTTTAGACCACTTTTGGAAACCTAGAACTTGTTTGGTCACCCTGTATCTAAGTCTAAGTTTGATAAGAAATTCAAGACCCCAAAATCTCCAATTTTTCAGGTTTTCGTGTTTTCACACCATTAAAAAGTTTCTTCCAGAAAAGCTTGTTTTGATAAAGCAAAAGAAGATTTTTCTCAACTCTCAAAAACATCAAAAGAAGTAAGCGACACACATCAGATTTTGGAAGTTTACGCTCAATTGAGCTTTAAGTAATTTTTCCTCCCTCTGCGAGACCTCACACATTTTGGCCGAAAAAGACGATTCGATCTGCATTTTTTTTACAGACCCAAAACTTGTTTACTACCATTTTCTGACTCACTGTGAATTTCATGGTTGCAATAGCAATGCTGCTGACGGTTGAACATTACAAAAATATGAAGTTGCCCACCTGGAATTCCACAGATATCTACTCAAGATTAAGTGTGACTTCTCTTGTGTTGATGTCCAAGTTGAATTCTTTTTATTCAACATACCATGGGCATCAACCCAAAGATTAATGATTTTGACTTTAGAGTCCCTCATAAAAATAACGAACTTAGAACAACTCTAATTAACACCATCTACGTTGCAAAATAAATATTTAACTAAGACTAAAAATGACGTGTATTTTTGGCGCAAAAATTCAAAAATGGTTTCAAATTGAAATATTGTTGAACAGAAAACAAAGCAACCTTGACTTTTTGAGATGTTTATTTTTTTGTTCAGTGTCCGCAGACCTTATTTTTAAATCTGATGTGGATCAAGGCAAATTACAACCCCCCAATTACCCAATTTTGGCTTATCGCCGATGATACTATATCCTACCAAATAAAGGTAGACACCGTAGACACTTTTGTTAAAAAGTGGAACGACATCTAGACGAAGACACAGTCGAGTCTGTAGACATTAAAATTCATGCTCAATTTGCATATTTATGAAAGCAGATTTCAAATGAAGTCTGTAATATTTCATAGCAAAAAAGCAAACATTGAGCACATCATGACTCACAGATTTTCAGAAAGCAAAAATCTTTTTCTTTGTCTTTAAAAATTCTTCTTCCCTACAAATCCTCTTATTTGTATCTGCTACTCTATTTTAGGGCGATTTTTAAGCCTAGGGATTTAGGAAATCTAGCACTACTTCTAAACTGTCTAGTGTCAATTTTCACATACTCAAAGAAGAGACTTTAGTGAGATATTTTCCTGATAGGAATTACTGATAAACTCTTCATGAATGTTAAGGGTACTTCAATTAGGGTTAACCTACTTTCAAAAATGGCTTCAAAAATATTTTGAATTTTTAAACCTACAACAAATTCAATTTCAGCCAATATTTTTTTCAATATTTTTTCTTTTTTGAAAAAATACTCACCCTAATTTTGAGCCCCTTCCTTATGGTCAAAATATTGAGAAAATTCTATCAGAATTCTGCACTTTACCTCGAGGAGTTGTTGATCTTTTGACCTGATAGTGATGCCTCCTCTTGCCTTGTGAGAATTCTCATATTCATTTTCTAACCAGGACTTGTAAATTAACTTCCAGGATCAGGATAGTATTTTGAAAATCCCATAAAAGAACCTCCTCCTATTCCGAAATGCAGAAAAGCCATCAATTTTCGGCTTTTGTAAAGTAGACTGAAGAGGTGGTGATTTTAAATCCAGTTCTAAGAAGCAGAGAAGCCATAAAAAGAAATGCCGATTGCCGAGGGAAGAGATGCTATTTGATAGTCAAAAAGCTTGACAATTCTTAACAGATGACTACTCGGGTCATCTGGACAAACAAATCTAAAGAGACTTTTACTTCCAAATGAATGACTACAAAAATGTAAGGAAATACGAAATGAAGCAACAACTAAAAACTTGTAAAGGGTCCTAAAACAGTCTTCTTTATGCATGACTTTTTGTTAAAAACATTTTCTGATCGTTTTGATATCATTATCTCTTCCCCTTACTCACGAAAATCCAGAGAATCGACAGGATTTTTTAATGCATAGAAATCAACTTTTGCCCATTTTCGTCTTAGATCTGCTGCTAAGAAAATCATCATCTTTTCCTATCCATTTTCTGGACTGTCATTCACAAATCAAATGAGCTTATCCATCAATGTTTTCATCAAGTGTGAACTGCCAAAGAAACATCTAACCTATTTATCAATAGCCTTGAAATTCTTTATTTTTGGAGCTATCTCAAATTGCTGAATAGATATATTTGCACTCAAACAATGCATAAGAGATCTTTTTAACAAGTCACTTCAGTAACCAAACAAATTATGGGCAAGTCAATGGATATTGTTGGAATGTCTTCAAAGGCATCCAGGCAATGCAGTACTTGAGTGCTTTAAGCATACTAGCTAGTTATTTTTAGTCTGCTGCCTTTTTTATGGTGGCAGGGACCTCGTTTAGGCACTGGCTCAGACATAGTACGCGAGCATAGTTTGGCACGTCAATTCCTTGGTGATATGAATTTGCATTGGAAGCGATAAGTAAGGAGTTGGGAGTTGTCGAACCCTCAATTAATCAGGTAGGAGGACTAGAGTACTCCATTGAAAAAGCCAGAACCTACTCAAACTCAAACATTGAGTTGAATGCAAAAGGTACATATGGTTGAACTGTATTTATGATGGCTTGTTTTAATGGACACAAAGATGTTGTTAAATCCAGTTGAATTATATTTTGAATTTCCGTGCCAAAAATGTATTATTTTCAAATGTTCAAGTAATAATTTAAAGGGAGGAGGCACACCTCTTTTCTTCTAGAGTACATTTGGAAGCATGATGCCAAGAGCCACCATTAATAATTGTTATCAGAAATGCAAAAAACAAGGTTATTATGAGCTAAAAGTAGTTGGGTGCTGCTGCTACAAGAGTGCTTCTAATTGATTC
This sequence comes from Oithona nana, assembly GCA_900157175.1. Classification (NCBI taxonomy): domain Eukaryota; kingdom Metazoa; phylum Arthropoda; class Copepoda; order Cyclopoida; family Oithonidae; genus Oithona; species Oithona nana. The sequence goes on from LT727956.1 coordinate 105,373, forward strand.
GGATACAGAGATTTTTTTCTCCATATATCTTTATCGCTATGGAAATATTTGAAGCCACAAAAACTCTTTTAGGAAGGTAAAAAAAGTTTCATTCAAATTCCCATCCAAATGAACTCCTATAGAATCTTGCAGAAATTGACCGCATCATCAAGATCTATGTTCACAGTACCAGACCCATTTTTAGCCTTTTGCGCAACCTACTGTGCGTGATATTATTCACTAATGGTTGTCCTACTGTGCAAAGGATTGTTACTGCTACACAAATCCATTGGTTATGGTGACAGAAAATCTTGGGTAGGGTGCTGGGGCAAGGACTAGAGGACAACAGGAAACTTGTTAAGCATTGCATTGTCAGCAACTAAAATCCAGAATTTTTTTAGGGTCACCACAGCACTAAAAATCTTCCCTTCATGAGAACATTTTATAGAGAGACCCTATTCATCTACTGATTTTCATAACAACACAGTTTCTGTAGGACTATATAAATAAAAAGTCGAATTTCAGTAAAAATCAGGCGAAAAAAGGAAAAAATCACAATATGAATGTCATCAAAATTGCTAATCTAACCCCACTGTGCAATGTAAAGAGGCTATTTAAATTGCACTACTTTTAAATTAGATATATTTGATGTAGTAGTGGTGGGGGTAGTAGCTGATGCACTTACTATAAATAGAGCAGCAGATGAGTAGGGTCAGGTCAACCTGTGAAGAAGCAGTTCAGTTCAGCCCCCACAACGACAAAATAGCTGTGGTCTACCTTTTGAATAGGTGCCCTAATTGGAAATGGTCTGAACTATAAACATGGCAAGTAGCACATAGCATCAGCTCAGCAGCAGCAATTGTAAACATACAGCTGCTGTTTGGCTAGTAAGATAATGAGATCCGCCCAAAAATTACACCTTTCCTCAGAGGTGTGGCTGGTTCTTAAAAGAGATAAAGATGTTGTGACCTCCTTTAAAAGTAAACAACTCCTTTTTCCAGTCTCCATCTCTAATTAAATAAGCCTAGATGGCGTTTTGGTTGAAAAAAATTCTTAGTGACTTGAACGCTATTAGTTGACATTTTGCCTGCTAAAAGGTTATAGATGGGGTCTTTCTTTGTGTAGAACTACGTTCCAGGCATTGCCAATTAGAACGAAAAATGCCATCACGCAAACGGATTTTGAGGTTGTCAGAAAAAACGAGTCCAATGACATATCAGGACATGAAGCTGAAGCTGTCTCCAATCCCTGATGCCTCTCCTCAAATTGTTGCACATTTTGCTACAACACCCAACTAATCTCTACTACTGGAACATTTAGCTCCTCTACAGATGTCAATGTAATGTGAGAATTATCCTTTTTGCCAACAACATGAAAGATTATACTTTTTCTGTCTTTTCTTATCAATATTAGTCTATTTTGCTACTATGATTTTTAGCAGGATCTGCCTTCAAAAGTTCAAAATGTTGTTATCTACTGTGCTGAGATAAAAGTTCATCAACTGAGTTTGGGGTGCAAGTATCACACCCACGTTGAACAACACCTTGAGGGTAATCAGAAGCAGATAATGTGCTCCTCTGACGCTAGCTGACGCTCTATGAAGTAGTAGTCCTACTCTACTACACACTCAAAGACACTTTTGTGGCTAACCAAAAAATCACTAAAGACTCAACAACCACAAAGTTGCTTGATGGCCATGTGGAAATAAAGGACCAAGAAGAACAACAGTAAATCTCAGAAATCTAGTTTGATGTCATTTCTTTGGATCCTGTATTTCCACATGCCCCCATTCAGATCAAAGTGTTTTGAGATCAAAATTGGATCTTAGGATTTAGCTCAAAATCTCTTTTAGAACTACTGCTGACTGCCCAGTTTTATTGCTTGAAACAGATTGGCATGAAAGGTCATTTAGTGCTTCTGGAAAAGAAGGTGGTCCTGATGACTTCTTGGTCTCTTTTCAGACGCTTTGCCCTTTGTTGTTTTTGACCATTATGCACATAAGAGGGCAACAACGCATTCTTTCAACACTCATTTAATTAATGAAGTTCACGTGGTCATCAATGTAGGTGTTCTTCTTAGCCCTCTAGCCAAACAGTTGAGTGTAATTTATCTGTCAAGTCGAATATTCTCAGGATGCCTCCAAGGCAAAAAAACTAGCCTTAATCCTTCAAGACTGACATCTGAATTTTGAAGACCATGGAAAACCATGTCTAGTCTTCCAAGTCTTCACTAAACAACTTTCTTAAATAGAGTGGGGCATCATCATATGGGATAATGGTCAAAAGTTTCACATTTTTCTCAGTTTCTTGAAACTTTTTAAGTTCAAATTCACTCAAGAGGTTTGGACAGAAAATTCTTCAAAACAAAAATTATCAGGTATGAAAAAGAGTTTTTCCAACCTGTGAAGTCATAAGAAGAAGAGAGTACATGTAGGAATGTCTTTTAGTACATCAAAGCTAGGAGTTTTTTGGCCATCTCTTCTTTCTTCTCTACTCCAGGATTCCTTTCTGGGTTTTAGTATCTGCTCTGTTCATCATTGTGTCACATTTGTCACAATCAAGCGCTTCTCTAAATCCGCTTTTCTTCGGGTCTCTTCTAGGTTTTCTACAGTATAGATGTAGCTAACACATGCAGTTTTCTTTCTAATCAGTTAAAATCTCTACGCAATAGAGTTGTCAACTCAGATGACATGAGGTGATAAGCACCAGAGTCAGCTACTCCCTGGGGGTTAGACATCTACTATTCAAGAAATAGAAGTTGAGCAGAAGAAAACTGATAAAAATCCTCAAACATTTTCCCACCTAATTTTTTCCCTTAGAAAAATTCCTTCATGCTAGTGAACCTGTCCCCTTTGACCTGTCATGATTTTCACCATGTTCTCCTAGTGAAAATCTGATATTCATGCTTGAAGTACAAAGTGAATTCACAATGATCAAGACCTGAAAATCTACTTGACACTGAAGACCTTCTTATCAATAAAGCTGTCCTTGAGCAAATGGATTTTTTCCCATCATTTTCAGCATTTTATCGATTTGCAATGAATTTTCTGTGAAGTGGAGGAAGAAGAAGAACCTTCAAGTGGAATTGAGTTGCCATTACTCTAAAATTCAGTATGTGTGTGTATGGAGTGACATTAATGGATAGCTGAGTCCTGCTGATTTATCCTTCCATTGTGTTACGTGAATGAAACTTGACCGAAGCTTGGCTTCAGCTGCATATTGTGCTTCTGTTGGGATTTTTCTGCACAAATAAAGTAGGTGAAGCTTGGCTACTGAAGGTTTTTGCTATAAAATTATGGCTATCATCAGGTAGCATCTGTGAGCGAGTGGGCTTTAGTGATCTGATTGATCTGAAAGGGGAATCCGTCATGCCTGATATCTGCTAGACGCATCGAAATCGATCCTTCATCGGTCCCTTTGAAAAAGAGCTGATTTTGACTAGTTTCTCTTTATAAATTGACCCAACCGCTAGATAACGTTGTTGTCAAAAACAACACAATTTTACTAAAAGAACGGTAACCCATTAATGAAATTCATAAAGGGGGAAAATTCAAATTGATTTCTCAAGAAAATGGCAAAGACAAAACATATTTGAAATTGTTTGGCCATTCAATTAAAATGACATTTGGTATAGCTTTGGATAGATTAACCTACATTTGGCTAATTTCCATTCAATTGATTTACCTTGTTCGATTTTGTCTATGTCAGTTCAGAGTTCAGACTACAAGGAGGTAGCAAAGTTCAACTTGTAACGGGCTTAACACTTGATGACAATTGACAAAGAAGAAGCCGGAAAACACCATTAGCAGCTCCTTCAAATTGCCTTTATCTCACCCCAAAAAATAATGATGCTCTAACTGCAACAGTCATGATGATGATTTGTAGTTTAAACTTTTTTTTGGTACAATAGCACATTGCAATTTCTATAGTATGTAGAGGTCTAATCAACTTATGATTTGGTTTCTGACAGCTTGACAAGGCGGAAAATAAATGGCAACAGAGTTTTTTATGCATATCTTTGTGTTGCCTTGATGGATGCAGCATAGTAGTGTGTAACCCATAAAAAAACTAGGGGGGTCAGTTAACAATTCAACATCATATCCAGTCCTCCCCTCCCAATGTTGCAAGAAGCCCTGCTCCTCCTCTAAAGTTAGAAGACTTATTCATCATTCTGTCTGCTACTTACAAATCTCTGCTGCAACATACTGGCCTAGTAGGTCTAAGACCAAAAAACTTGGATAGTTGCTTTGAGAGTATAGGTAAAAAAATAATCACTACTGACCAATCTTTAGAGCCTTGCTTGTTTTTAATGCAAACCTTTGGGGAGCAACCATTTTAATGACCTCGTTTTGGAAGCCCAATCACTTGTTGGAAGATCCTTATCTATGTAGCCTTTTTAGACACCCAAAATATTCTTGTTAAAGTGGCCTACTAAAGTGTCAATTACAAGTTTTAAAAGTTTTGCAACATACCATACTATAGAGCATTTTTCTAAAGCTATTCAGACACTAATTTTTTTTTTTCCTGTTAAACTTTTTTAAAGTCACGTTTTGAAATGTTTTGTTCAAAACCAATTTGAATTTTTCTTTTATTTTTGTTTGTGTTTTTGCACTAGTCTTGCAAGATTTTTGAAAAAATGTTGTGAGAATTCCAACAGAAACGACATCTAACCTTAAAAGACAAATTCTTGAAGAAAAAGTCGTCTGCTTGAAATGCTGGGAAAGTCTCTTCTCTTTTCATACCTCATTAACGATCAAGAAAAGGAGAACGAAAAAGAGGGGGAGAAGTAAAGTAGAAGGGGTAATTTTTAAAAAGAGTAGCTCTCTAACAGTTGTCAAGTCTTGAGAACTCCACAACTTTTTACAGCTATCTAGGAAATAAAGGTACCCCTAGCTCAATTTCACATTCTCTTTTCTTTCTACTTGAGAGACTTTTTAAGTCTTTAGAGGTGCATATACAAGGCCAAAAATATTTATTTAGACTGCAAAAGTTTAAAAGCAGCTTTGGCAAGTCAAAGGATGCTTTCTTATGGTGTTTACTTTCGGTACCCCTAAATACTGACTACCTAGTGCACAAATCATCCCTATGTTTATGAAGCATTGACAATTGACTACTTGTACAGGAAACTTACGTTTTCCATGACGATGTTTGTAGATGGATTCTTCCCTTATTTCGTAGTCTGTTCCTGGGATACGTAAAACACAGCCGAATACAGTTTCTGGAGGTATTTCTGAATGGTTGACTCTACGATGGACAATAATATCGTATCGGTTGTTGTATTCTACAACTTGTGCTTCACTGTCATCAAATTCACTGTAATAAAAAAAGAAGATAAGGAAAATACATTATAGTGGGTGTATCGGATACAACATAACATAATGTGTAGTAATGAAAAGTCTATGAAATGTATTCCATATGTAAGCAATACATCGATGTACCTGATGTATACTGCTGAAATTCTACTACATAAAGTATTCAAAGAACATTATTGAGACATACTTTATGTAGTACAATATGTAAGGCTTCTTCAGTTTTAGGATAGAAAATACTACACTGTATGTATATGTAGCTACTACTTTGAAGTGAGTAAAATACTTACTATTGACCCCAGGTAAGTCTGATTTGTGGTTGAGGGTAGATATTTTTGGCTGCACAGCTTATATTGACTTGATGACCAGTAATACGTTCTTGTTGGAACATCACTGAAGTAGCAGGAGCTGTAAGAAATACAAATATGTAAGCTCAGCATTATTCCCTTTTGGATACACTTTTTCCGTATTCTATAGCAGGAGAACAGAACAGCAACAGAGACAGCAGCTGATATAGAAAAGGGGCTTTCTCAACATTAGAAAGCTAGTGCCTGCTGTGCCTTCTGCATCTACAGTGAGGGAAATCTCTCAGTCGCTACAGTCTAGGGGATTTATTGATTATTTTCATACTAAAAGTTTTAGTTGAAGTTTTGCACATTGTAAAAGTATGACAAACACCATATTGAATACCAATATCTCAATTTTTATCTCTCAACTTTAATTTTCCAAATTGAAATTCATTTTTAATTTAAATTCCAGTTGAATTGAATTTTGCTGAATATGAATCGCAGTGAAGCTTCAAACTTCAAAGAGACTAAAAAGGTCCAAATGTCCTTATAAAATCTCAAAATGTGTTTGTAGAATGGTTTACTCCATCAATGGTTGTGGTTTTGACTCAATGTGAAATATTTTATTTTAGAAAAGGTTTTATTGTTCTGAGTCAGAATTTCATGTAATTCTAAACATTCTAAACACAAAGGGCATCTACCAATAAATAAGTTGAGCATCAAATAAATCATCATCTTTACTTCTTATGGTAGGAATTGCTTAGAATGTCCCTTTCTCCATAAAAGTAAGGTAAGAGAGAGAGAAAGTAAATAACGCTGGTGGTGGTAGTGGGGGGAGTAATTGCTACAATGCCCATTTATGCCCCAAAAAATGGCCATGAAAAGTTAAAAATTGCCTTCCTTGAATTGCAACTTTGTTTCCAGGAATAGTGTTTCTATGTCACATTTTCACTTACTGTTTTTCAGATACTAATCTATAGCAACACAAGTGTTTTTTGGGAAAAAAGGGACTCTGAAAAGGGCCTTTTTTCGGACATTTTTGGCTCCATGTCTGTTCTGCACTCCTGCTAGAAATTGACAAAAAGTGTACCCAACTTTATACTTAAGATATAATAAAAATAAGCTAAAAGTAATGTAGAACTACCTTCTAAGGCCGCCTGCAGCAACAGCAGACAGATCAAGAAGGCGAGGGCGCTTAGAGAGGGGGGCCAGGAGGGCCTATAAGGGCAACACTGCAACTGCACTAGTGCACTTTCACACTAGCTCTCTGGCTATCTGCAGTACTTTTACATTAGAAGACACTTGTATCAGTACTCCATGCCATGGATATAACTACATATTGAGAAAATCCTTCTAAAAGCCCCTTTCCAAATTCAATTTTCCAAACTGGATTTTGACTTGTTATTTGAACAACAGTGATGGCATTCATGCATAAAACAGTGTGTTTGTCTACTTCAAATTGGTATAAAAAAGGAGTTTCGTATTGACTTTCCAAATATTTAATTTGACAAGTTCAAATGTCATTCCTAACGAGCGAAGCGAGTTTTGAATGCATTTGAACGTTACAAAGTGAGAAGTTGTTATTTGTAGGTGAGAAGTTGTATGAATTATGAAGCTATCGCGCCTTAAAGTTGAATAATGTGAAGGTAAAGTGGAACAAAATTAGTAAAATTATAATAAACTTACAATACACAATCATCTTCTTTCTTCTGACATCTTCACTGACAAATGTAGAAACTTTACAAGTGTAAGAGCCTGATAGCTCTGTAGTTGGTTTTTTGAGAAGTAAAGCTCTATGCTTCTTATGTGAATCTGTATGAACGACATGGTCCAAGTCTATATGCTGTCGGAATTTCTCCCCAATAATTTGTGGGCGAGCCATTTGCTCGGGCACCCATTGGTAAAATGGCGAAGGCTCGTCCTCAAAATACCACTTGATGTCCAGTTGGATACGCTCAGTGTCATTATAATCAAAGTCACAGTCCAACAAAATGTTCTCGGAACCAAGTTCCACCATTGAAGGAACACTCAGTTCACGAATCTTCACACCAAGAATTCCTGCAATGAAAAATCAATTGAATGAATCAAGAAGCTCAAATTACCATCTTCTCAGAAGAAGAAAACTCGTTTTAATCGTGTGCATGTTGGGATGACTACCACTCTTCAATCATTCATTTCAAAGCTGTTGTGCTGGCAAATTGCTGTAATGATTATTGCCTAGGTAGCTGCTCTATAGTATAGTGTGTAGGGGGGCTCTTAAATAACAGGCATTTTTCATCAGAAGTCAAAAGGTAACCGGTCATTTTCCTTCAAACTATCATTTGAAGAATCTTCATCACCAATTATTGCTTGCTTTGTCATCATGTCAAGAAGATTCTCTTTCATTGCAATTGACCCTTCAACCCTCAACACATTGAATTTCAAATTCCTATCTCACCTCAAATTAGACAAATTGGCACTTTTTGGCCGGTTCAAAACTTTTTTTCATTTTCTGTAATATTTGGGTTCATAAACGGAAACTTTCATCTCTTAGTAATGTTTTTCTGTCTGTCTGGCAAAATTCTCGTAAATGTCATGAACTTTTGCAGTTTGCACAGTGCACACAGGGTAGTAGAAGCCGCTAAAGAGATGTAAACTCAAAAGCTTAAAGATAAAAAGGGGAAGGAGGCAAGTCAAGAAAAGTGCTTTTAATTTGTAAAAGAGACCGGTTCTACTCTCACTCTCTTTCTCTGTCTTCAATTAGTCCAAAAACTGGACAAGAGTCTCAAAATGTTAGGTAGAATTAGAGACCTTCGAAAAAGCACTGCTCTGTAATTTCAACTGTAACTCCTTTGAAGCAAAAAGCATTCTTTGTTCCTCAGAGTCTGAGAAATGAAAAAAATGTGTAACTTGAATCTTGTTTCAATTTGAAATGCAATTTGTAACCTAAGACAGCAGTTGGTCTTGGTCTCTTTTGGGGCTATTTCTTCTACTCTATGCGCAAACCAAAGAAATGTCACAAAAAAATCTTGAGAAAATTCATATCAGAAAGAAGAATTTGTCGGATCTCTTTTAGATCTGGTTTGGTTGAAGGTGCAGTAGCAGCAGTAGGTCATGGAATTCCTTCAACCATCTAGGAAGCAAGAAAATGCATAGTAATTTTAGCTCCTCCATTCAATTACTGTCATGAACTTTTTTTTCACTCTCCACTACTTCATGAGATGCGTTTTTGGCAAATCTGAAATCCAATGTGAAAAATACTCGAGACCACCCAAAGTTTTTCGATTTTTCCAAAATTATTGAAGCTTCAATGTGTGTTTTAAAGAGGTAAAGTTCACATCTAAAATCCATTTTGAAAAGAGATGAAGACCACCCAAAGTAATTTTTCCAAACAACAATACACTTCTGCTGTTGCTTCTCTCATGCAGCGATGCAATAATCATCGGTCATGAGAGCACCAATAAATATCACTTAAAGGGTGGAGCAGTTCATCTTCTCGACTCTAAAGCAAAAACAAACCTTAGACTACCACCATTGAGATGAAACTGATACGCTTCACTTAGCACAGATTGAAGATTTGCTTCTTCTTCTTCTCCTACTACAACAGTTCAAACTTCAATACAAAACGTGCTTTAGAAACTCAAAAGACTCTTTTGACAACTTTGATTTTGTTGAACTTGAAGAAGCAAGAAGAAAATTGACTGTAATTGTCAACCTATTGACTCCTACTTCAAGTGTTGCTGTCATAAAAACTTATCGATTATCATCTTTAGATCAAAGTTACTCAGTCAAGCAAGTTGGAAACTGTTGGAAGATGGAAGAGTAAAGTTGGAAAAAGAAGAATTGAATTGAGTAAAGAAGTGAGAAAGAGAATATCTAAAAGTGAATTCATCTACTTATTGAAGACCAAATTCCTCTTGAGTATAGTTTTTCACGATTTCTGTGGAAAACTGTATTCCACAAGATTTGACGAATATGAACTTACTTTTCATAAAGTCATCTAACGTACTGTGTAAAATAATTTAACGCAAACTCTATGGAAAACAGGATTCCACTGTACTGCAGATGAATTGATGGAGAACACATTTCCCATGACTTCTGTGGAAAACTGAATTCCACAGAACTTATGGAAAGCACACTTCAAGTGGAATTAAGTCTTCCAGGAGTAGATGAANCGATTATCATCTTTAGATCAAAGTTACTCAGTCAAGCAAGCTGGAAACTGTTGGAAGATGGAAGAGTAAAGTTTGAAAAAGAAGAATTTAATTGAGTAAAGAAGTGAGAAAGAGAATATAAGTGAACTTATGGAAAGCACACTTCAAGTGGAATTAGGATTTCCAGGAGTAGATAAATTAACTCAGTTGTAGTTAGTAAAATGTCATGATAAGTAGTCTTACCGTTGGTGAAAAGGACGATGAAAGCCCCAAAGGCCATAAGAAAGGCCATTTTCAGGCGTTGAAATTCACTTCACATGGACTTGCGTTCTGTCGGGCACTCAAGGAGCTACTGACTGACGCTTTGCTAGTAGCAACACTACTCTGTTCTTCTTCACCTATGTTGAAGCCGCTGAAGTTAAGTTACCTGCGAACGGTGGATGACGGCGCGAGTGGCGGTTAAAGTAGACTCGCGAGCAAGTTCAGAGGTCGATGAAAGGCTAATAACTATTCGCTTGCCAACCTCTTGACAAGGCATGACAAGTGAAAATTCACTTTCCAAAAAGTCATGAAAACATGGACAAAATGAATGGGAGGTTATAAACCCACATCATTTTTTGGTCGACTTTATTTTCGTGATTTCAAAACATTTTGATGTTTTTTGCTTATATGAGAACGTCTGCTATCAGCAATTCTAAATACTTGGGAGCAATGAGGACATGGAAATTCTAATGTCTTTGAATTGTGTGCATTAATTTGATGTTCTTTCAATCTAGTTGCTCTTTTGAACACTTTCTCACATTGGTCACAAACTGATCAATGTTTACTAAAATATCTCCTTCCCTCAACTTGATGAGTCTTCTTATGTCTGTTGAATTTGGATCTGTAAGCCGTTTTGTAGCCACATCTTTCACAATGAAACAATTTTTCAGGGTGCTCGTGATAGTAAGCAATATGTCTTCGCAGTTCTTGGGGCAAACCACATTTGTAATCACACTTTGTACATTCAAAGTCTTTTCTTGCTAAATGTTTGACGTTGTTATGGATTTGTAGCCTTTCGTGGCTTTCAGCACTAAAATCACAGATGTCACATCTATGGAGCTTTAATTTGGGTTTGCTATTGGATGTTGGTCTGGCTTCGCCAAGATGTACGAAATTCTGGTGACGAGTAACTCCTTGTTTTGTCAAAAACTTCTTTTCACAATCTTGATTATCACACTGAAATATAACTTTGGAGTGAAACTTCTTTTCGTGTTTGAAGATTTGTTCTTTAGTTTTTAACTGTACATCACAATCAATGCAAACTTGATGTTTTCCTATGTTATGGCGTCTTAATCGGTAACCTAATTTAGTTTTGTAGTCACAGTGTTGGCATGATTTCCAACTTGATGCGTTCTTTCGAATGCCTTTCACTTTGCATTGGATAGCAAGCTCTTCTTTCGTCAAATCCTCATTTATTATGTCATGAAATTCAAATTGTTCTTCACTATTAAAACTGTCATCACTTCCTTCCATGTTGCTGAACGTTTTGACACTACATATCTGAGACATCCAGAGATTCCAAACGAAAAGTTTATCCTATTTTTTTCTTCAAAAGTGCCAAAATCAAAATGACTGATTTTTGTTTAAATCTGGAACCACTGACAAATTAGCAATAATTGATCGAAAGTAAAGACAAATCAATTAATCAAACTCTTTAGAATTATAGTGGACAAGCCTTTTAAAAGAGAACTAAAACTCTACTCCAGCTAAAAGATATTCATGCATTCGTTTTTTGCAGTGTTAGTAAATCTTGGCAATGTAAAAGTCCGAGACTAGAAATTAGGCTTGACCACCATTTTCTTCTGAGCAGCATCAGCAGCAAGCTAAGAGCTTCTCAGCCACCAACGATGCTTAATAGTAGGGTGGGTGTTGCTTTGAAATAGTTTTACGACAGAACTGTTCACCCTAAGGTGAATTAATTAGCGCCTGGAAGGTAGAGTTTTTTCTGTGAAATTCTCATCCATTTTCAAACTAAGAGTGAGGAGGACTTGGCGCCCGCAAAGCATGAGTGGGGGCAATTAAGGGGGTCAATTACAAGACAAATAGCTACTCACTAAAAACCAAGCTCATAAAAACCACTTTGACTATACCAAATGCATAGAGAATAGAACTTTCAATTTTTGCTGCTCAACCCAAAGATTTATGACTTTTAATTTGTCAAAACAGTATTCCCCCACCCAAAATTATTTCAAGTTGCTTGGGAAATGACAGGTGAACATATTATAAAAATCAGCACATATTGCAAAGTATGAAAATTAGCTCAACAACAGTCCAGATTCAAGGGTGAGTAGCAAACATGTACTCCAGTCTATCTAACCCTCCTCACGTAGAGAAAGATATCGGTTACTTCTCCTCTGAGTAGTCTCTTCTCAGCAAAGTAATGCTTGAGAAATATTCGGCCAATAATGAGGGTAAAGGGGGTTAGCAGGAATGCATTTATGATCAGTATATACGAGGTCATCGCACTTGTTTACACATTGATCCCATTTATCTGCTAGCGAGCTAGGGATTTCTAGGCTTCCCATTCACCCTCTTTGGAAGGTGTAATGAAAACCAAGGAAGACCCCCATCTACTAAAATAGCTACATCTAGACAACATTGGTGCCCAATAAGTCAACATAATCGTGATTTTCCATGCAGTGAATTTTCTCTAAGCTTCAATACAACACTACAGTTTTAAGGCTATTTTGGTACCCCTAGGAGGTCTTATGCAAAAATTGTCCAGGTGTTTTTTCTTACCTTATGCTGACCCCAATATCATCATCCTAGTTGCTGCTTGGTTTGAAAATCAGCCCACGTTTGGACGTTTATGGTTTGCTCACATGAATTTTTGAAAACTGTTGGAATTGACGTTTGCTTGGCACGTTAGTGTATGAGCAGAAGTAAGTAAGGAGAAAACGTTAGTATATTTCAATGGCTATAAATCACAATTCAGTAGCCTTTTAATATACCCTTTTATGGGGAGCTCACATGTGAAGAAACGTTTTTCAGACCCAAGGACACAACAAAAGAGATCTACTAAAGACTTTATGAAGAAGCAGCATGAAATCAAACACCAAGATGAAAATCTAAGGAAAATACTTAGAAATGTCAGTTTGTTGCCTAATGAGAAAGACTTTGCCTTTTTATTGGATATTTTGACTATTAGACATTCCAGTTAAGTAGGAGATCATTAGCGCATCTTTTGCTTTGAAGGGGAAGAGTATTTCCCTCCCTTTTGTTGAGCTTTGACAACAATGGAAACAATGCTTTCAAGAAAACTTTCAGACTCATGAATCACGATAGTAACTCCCAATTTATTTTAGTAGCAAAAGAATTCCAGTAGCTTTTACAAGACAAGCACTTTGTGCCAAATGCCTAGCCCTAAAACTACTTTTTTGAAATTTGCTTAATGAGTGGTTAATTGCAGACCAAGTATTGACAAGTTGCATATCATCATTAGTGTTTGCAAACAAGACCTGATCATTAATCACCTCATTTTGGAGCTACAACCCCCTTCTTACCTTGCATTCTTACAGTCTTTGTCCACTAATCCTTGGGCTTTAATGCACCTGCCTCATTTCTGGCTCCAGGAATTATTCTGAATCAGTGATTTTGAGCTCCAAGAAAATGCAGTTTTCTTATTTGAAAAGTAACATAAATGTCAATCCAAAAAGAAGTTGAATCTTATCTTTATTTCTTTTCTTCACGTCATGATTGGGAACGACTACCTAATCAGTCCAAGAATAATTCTTCACTCTCGAAAACGGAACATTTAGCAGACAACTCTACAAAACCTCGATAGTCCGACATTGAGCTAAACATTGTTTTCAACCAAAATCACTCGTAAGTAGAGTTGGCTCGAAAGTTCAAGAGAGGCACTTATGTAAACTTGAAACATTCTGAACAAAAAAAAAAGAAAAAAAGATATTGGCCATTAGGGGGATCGAACCCGTGACCTTCGCGTTATTAGCACGACGCTCTAACCAGCTGAGCTAAACGGCCGTTGTTATGTAGAAGACTCAATCCAACATATAATAAAGCTAGATGGCTAGCTGATGTAATAGCATGAGCCAGAGATAA
>LT727956.1:119595-255535 GCA_900157175.1 Oithona nana
GAGGTCTCTCTGGATATTTTCAGTTAAAAATAGTTTCCTTTCTAAAGAATTCTAAGAGTATTCTACCATGTGGTAACAAGATGCGTTTATCTCGAATAAAGAAATGGAAGAAGTTAGTATTTGTCAAATATTCACCCAAAAATTATATCAACTGTTGCTAACAGACAACAGTGCACTCAATCATCGCATGATATTCAGTAACGTCTCTCAGCTTTTTTGTGCTCCAGTCTAGGTTCACCTAATGCTGAGTCGGCATGGGCACGGCACGGCCGCGCCGTCTGCACTGTAAGCTGCAGTTACTAACTGAGTGTGGTAAACATTCGAGACGAGCGTCGGAGGTTATAAAACCTTCAAAACAAAGACATCATGGATCTACTGACGGAAAACCATGGATTGTCATGGATTGCAGTCAAGATTTTCAGACTTTTACGCAAAGAAGACTTGTACAGCTGTCGTAGTGTCTCCAGTTCCTGGAAAGACTGCATTGACTCTGACATTCATTGGTGGAGACTCCACATTGATAATGTCTACAAATTGGTCAAGAAAACCATTGTACCAATGCCTTACGTCTTTAGATATTCGCACCACTTCCACTGCAGGTCAAAAATGCTGACCAGAGCTGTCAATCTGTATCCTGATTTGAAAAGCATTTTCAAGAAAGCTTTGAGACAAAACATGTCCATTACAAAGGCAATGGTGCCAAAATTCAAAGCTTATTACAGACACAATGAAGAGGAGTTTACTCATCCCATCCATTATGCTGCTTGTGTTGGAGACATTGAATTCATGGTCCTGTTACATGACCATTGCGATGCTGATTACAACGAACAACAAAAGAACTTTTGCTGCAGATGTATTCCACTTGACATTGCTTGCCAAGGAAATCAAGTCAAAATGGTGGAGTTTCTTTTTGAGCAAATTGAAGATGAAGAACAATTCAAATCTGCCTTTCTGATTGCTTGCATGGTTTCAAAAATCCAAGTTGTTCGAAAGTTTGTGGAACGGGCTCTGAGCAAAGGAATCAAATTGAATGCAACCAATTGCAAAGGAGAGAATGCTCTGCATACTTCAACAAGGAAGGGACATATCAAACATGTGGAACTGATCTTAAACCATTGTGTGGAGCTTGGTATTGATGTCAATGCAACAGACACTCGAGAGGACACAAGTTACACACCTTTCCACCTGGCTTGTGCTGGATCCTTAGAAATGGTTCAACTGTATGTCAAACACTCCAGAGACAAGGGCATTAATTTGAACAGAGTTGATGCACTTTACAATTCAGCATTCAGCATTGCTTGTATGAATGGAAAACTAGAAGTGATTGATTTCCTCTTGGAGAAATCCTCAGAATTGAACATTGACTTGAATTCAGAGGACATCATTGGTCGAACTGCATTCATGATGGCTTGTGAAGACACTCGCCTGAATTTGGAGAAGATCAAGACTTTCATCAGACATGCTGATCACATAGACCTCGACAACTCAAAGTATGGAATATTATCTCCTGCCTTGGAACAGAAGGATGACAAATTGTTTGAATTGCTCCTGAAGAATGCTTCAAAATTGAGGATTGATGTCAATGCAACAGATAATGAATGCCGCAGTTACTTACATCACTTATGTGATTGCTCTGGTAACTCACCTGGACTTGCCTGCTTGCTTTTGAATTGTGAGGACATTGATGTCAATATCAAAGACAGTAATGGCAAGACTCCTTTAGACCTCGCAAGAGAATCTAGGAAAAGACAATTGGCCATAATGATACTCAAACGTCAACAAGAAGATGAAGCAAAAGCCAAAGAACTTGAAACTTCGCATTCTGAAGCTAAAAGACGGAAGAAGAAAACTGTGTGAAATTGTCAATGAAACTAAAGTAATACTAGATCTGGATACCTAATGGGCGTGCACCTGTGAACAATAAGGAGAGAACCCCATTCACACATGGGCGTGCACCTTATGACCACATTGAGGAAAGAACCCCATTCATGGATGATGTTGGGCGTGCACCTTGTGAACAACAAGGAAAGCATCCCAAAGAAATAACTGGAGAAATGCTACAATTTACACAAAAATGATGGGCGTGCACTTTATGAACAATAATGAAAGCATCCTATGACCTTACTTATATATTGTTTGACTTGAAATAAAAGGCAATTTTTTTACTGCTGCTTTGACCAACCAGCTTTCACTGTTTATTACTTCTTATCTTGGGACATCTTTCGCTATTATTAGTTACAGTTGACAATCCTTTTCAGATCAAAAATTACTTTGATATCCTCGGTACCTCCTTTGCTTTCTAATGTAAAAGACAACTCCTCCAATCACCATTACAGACAAGGCAATACCACCAATGATGACGTAAATAACATCAGAATCTTCAACTTCTTCAGATCCTTGAAGCTTCAATGATAAAGGAGACAAAGTTGAATTTGTTGAAGTAGAATTTGTACCATTGTAGGCATTGAAGGCTTCACAAATAGTTTCAGCGGAATTTTGCATCGCTTCAGTGACCAAATCCGGATCATGTGTGAAAATGACAGCGCCCAAAACGCCTCCCAAAATGAAGCCAAGAATGACGGTGATTCCACAACATAATGGGTGTCCTAGAGCTCCAATACTTTGCATCCAGGCGAACCAGGATCCGGCGACAACATCTCCAATAGCGGATTGACAACATGCGGCCAATGATCCCGCAGCAATACCACAAATGGTGAATCCCATGAGTGGGAAAATGCAGCCGAGGCATAGGAACGTGATTGGGATTCCGGATAAACATCCAATACCGATCCATTCTAAGAGTAATATGTTCCAAACACAATCCATTTTGTTTTTGTTTCCCAGTACACGAACGGTAAGGTTTCGTCCTGGGTACTGGGTAGTAATATTGTAGCTCCTCCCACTTATGGTTACTATATGTGCGGGTGTGCTGTCGTGTGGTGTCTCGGCGCGTATGTGGTTGTGACAGGCCGGTCTGGTGCTACTCCAAAACACTGCCGGCGCGTTACCCCCAAAAGAGATCGTTATTCAAAACAATAATAAGCACGTTGATTTTTTCATTTTGTGAGCCTTTTAGACATTGAATGGCCAAAAACAATTATATCAAAGCTATTTTTTCAACAATTGACGTCAATCTTCTTCTTGAATCATGCTTATAGCTTAACTAACAAAAAAGTTTATTTAGCGCTCCTCCTCCACTCCTACTCCTCTGGAGTACTCCTCGATCAGCCGCGCTGAGCTGCCGATAGATGGCAGACTTTCAGAATAAGTTTCGCGGGCTCCGCCCCCTATATCGAGTCTTCAGTGTACGTAGAAGGCTCTAACGAAAGGAGCTTGTCAAGAACCTGCTGAACTAAAAGTGCATCCAATTACTTGCGCATTATAAACAGGTGTAGCAGCATAGTAGTAAGTATGTTTGTCGTACTGACAAAGCTTAGTAGTGTAGCTCGCAAGGACTGATTGATAGTCCCTTGTTAGCCACAATGGCAGTTGTTGTCGTTTCTGCTTTTGCATTGACTATCCAGATCTTCATCGTAACAACAACGGAAACTCAAAAGTCGTGTTACGGCAAGATTGATACAGAAGGATTGCCAAGTGTGTCCGAAGCGATTACTGGAGCAGCAGGAGAAGGAGATGCACGACGATGGACATATGGGAGACAAAAGATAATGGGGTTGCATCCTAGCCAGGCAACCTCATGTACCGAACAAAGAAACTTTTTTGCGTTCTTACGGTCAAAGTCACTTTGCTGTTCTGTAGCTCTGAGGGGAGAGCTGCATTGGCGAAACGAAAGGCAGCAACGAATGCATCATTGTGATGCAAAGCTAGAACAGGAAGAAGGTTCTAAACCGAACCCGCTAAAAGCAAAATTAGAGAGTGCATAGAACCGAAAATGGACTTCTACTATCTTGATTCTTGCCACCTTTTCACACTGTTTGAAAATCACCATAAATTCTCATTTGACTTTTACTGTTGTAAAATGAGACTTTTTGAAGGATTTTCAAACATTGTGCTTTTGCTATACTGACCGATTTCTATTGCTGCTGTTGAATGTTTGAGGCATGCTCCAAGGGCGTTCCACAGGTACAAAAGTTCGTAAGCCAGTAGAAGGCAGTATTCTTGATCCACTGTTGCCTGGTCCTTCAGCATTTCCTGGGCCCGTCTGAGAAGAAATCTCTCCAATTGATGACCTGACCTCCTAGACAGCTTAGGAGTCTCCTGAGCCAAGTCCAGACATTTTCGGATATCGCCGCTGGCTCCCAAGCAAACTGAAACAGACACAATTAATCACTTTGGTACTGGGTTAGCTGCTAAAACTTTGCTGATACTCGGATAATACCGTCGAGTAAAAAGAGGATAATTAAAGCACATATAATTTAACTTCTGAGGTTCAAGACCAGAAAATTCGTAATTTTCTTCAACATGCCTTTTGAAAGACTTTTCAAAAAGGTATATGTATGTCTTGAATAATACATCATTAGATGTGGTGATACGACATCAATATCAATTTCATTTTGAGTATAACAATTTCATAAACTTTTGCGAATGTTGTTTACGAATTTCATTTTTAGAAAAGTAGACCGAACAAAACTATGATTTTTCAACTTTTGTATTAGCAAATCAATTCATTTTGCTTAAGATATTTCAAATGAAAACCTAGAATATAATGTCATCTGCGTAATTGAGCATAGGTGCTTGATAATTAGTACAGCGCTCTGCAACAGCGCAAAAACTTATTATGTATAGCCTACTTAAGTAGTTTTACTTCTGATTCTCAAAACCCGACAAGTCGTCCAAATTAATTTACAAATCATCAGCCAAAATGACAGAAATTCGTATGGCATCCCTTATTTTGCTACAATTTCGTACTAATCTCTGTCATTTTAACTGATTTGGAAATTAATTTGGACGAATTTTCTGGTCTTGAGCCTCAAAAGTTAAATCATATGTGCTTTAGAAAAAGGAAGGGAAAAGTCAAACTTTGAGTAATGATGGTAACGAACCTGCTGAGAGGTAACAGTAAAAGCTCTTTGACCATCTTGATTCGTTCTTCAGCTGCAGAAATGCCTTTGAGGACTTTTCCCAATGCAGTAGAAGCACGTAAGACCATCCAACTTCATGCAAGCACAGTAGTCGGACTTCTCTCTGAGCCGAAACGCTTAAGGCCTTCTCGTAGGATGTCAAGGCTCCACTAAAGTTTGACTGAAATACAAAAGGAGTCGCGTCACACTTTAGTATATCAGCTGGGGATTAATCGAAGAACAACAACACAGCATCAGTAGTTTCTTTTTTTAGTGTCAAAATAATTGTGTCAGCTTCACTTAGATTACAAACAAAGAAGTAGCAAAAAAGTGGAAGTAGTTCACAGTGTTTGGAAATCTTAAAAAAAGTCTCATATTATAACGATTACAAGATTACGAGCTTTTGTTTTGAATGGGTCATGGCGCGGCACGGCATGGCACTGCGCTGCACGGTGCAGAGCCGTGCCGCGTCGTGACCCATCAAAACAAAAACGGTTATCTTGTAATCGTCGTAATATGATACTTTTTGAAGTATTTTCAAACACTGTGGTGAGCTTCCTTTCCACGTAAAGTGGTAGTAATTAAGGTCTAATTGATAGCCAAGTTTCAGCTTTCACGGAAGTTTTTTTGCCACCACACTTCAACTTCCACTCGCCACTGCTGCCTCTGCTCCTAGAAATTGGAGTTGTTTGGTTTAGCTTTTGTGGATGCTTGACACGTAGAAGTCGACTTCATTGTTGTACTACTACTACTTTGGGCCCTTTCCCTGACTTTCCTGATGGGGAAACTTTTTTCAGACGTGGCTTGTCAACAAACAAGAAGAGGAGAGTCGAGAGAAGGAGAAAAAGCATCCTCAAATACACCTTAATGAAAAATACGACCAAGGAATAAAAGAAAGTGCATTTCGAGGACAGGTTTTGGGGGCTCTTGATGATGCATTCTACCCATAAAATGATGTTGCACATACATTGGACACAACCCCAGGAAAATTAGTCTCATAAAGCAACTTTTGCTGGAGCCCGCCTTTATTGCATTTGTAGTCCTTGCTTCTTTGGGAACCAGTTTTGCTGTGGAGGATTGTGCTGCCACTAATTCAGAGCATAAAGCAATACTGCGGCAAGAGAAGACGTAGACCCCCATGCAAAAGTAAAATACTATGATGAAAGGCTTTTCTCTCTGTAAGCCATGATGTCGTAGTAGTAGCTCTTCTCGTAATTGAAAAATGCATTTATGAGACACTTTTCAAATAGGGGAAACTGGTACTTTATGGTATCAAAACTGCTTTGCTGCATTGCGGTGGCTGCTCCTCGTAGTAACTTTTGAGCTCGTAATTCCACTACTATGTATGTATGCTACTACTGCTAAGTCTCGTATTCCATTCAAAATACTAAAAAGCGCAAACATCATTATTTATCGTCGAACGAATCTGCTTTCCCTTTGGTAGTACAACTGCAGTAGCCTACTCACGAGGCTGGGGAAATCGTCTTAAATCATGCACAATCAATTTGAAAGGCCACTCAGCTTCTCAAGCATGGGTAAAAAAGCCCGGGTCCTAAGAGAGTACAATTGTACTCTAGAATATCTAATAACCGTACAGCATCTAATAAACATACATAATGGAAAACTCCGTTTCATGTGGCTTGAAAAGAAGGACAATTTGATGTTGTTGAAATGAAAGTAAATAACCAATTTCAGCATTTAGCATCAATTTGAATACTCAACATGTAAATGGAATGACTCTTTTTGATTTAGCCGTACATATGTACGGTTATTAGGTACTCTAGAGTACAGCCCATGAGAGTAAATGTATCGATGCAGAGGGCTCCCTATGAAAAATGACCAATCGCGCATGTTTTGGCAGATCTGGGTGCATGATAAATGAATGGCGAACACTCTGCTACCAATACAGATATACCAAACAGATACATCATGAAATACTATAGTACTACCTTGACGTTCTGAATAGAAACCCCTTTGCTGTAGAAACTGCTGACGAATTTTAATTCTGGATTTGTATCACGTAGCAGAAGCAGGCAACAGAGCAGTCCTTAGCTTCGCGACCCTAATTGGTGCAATTGAGGCTTTTAGAGCCCCTACGTGACCTTTTGAGTACCTTGAGTCTGTCGACTCTTCCTTGAAAGAAGAGAAAGAGGGCGGCCTCTGAAAAGTCTCCTTTGGAAGCGTCGATCAACCTTTGGGCAGCATCGGCGCCTGACTTCACATTGGACCCATCCAATCCGAAAAAAGGTCGAACGATGGTATGGAACCACAACAAAGCCAATCTGCAAATAGAGAAAAGAGAATGAAGACAAGATGATCAATCAATGACAAAGAACTCATTTCTGGTCTCCTTGATTGAAAAACTTCCGGTCTCTAAGCCAGCTAATAAATGAGCGGTAGTGCCCTACATTTAAGCTCCTATAGGAGGACTGTAGACAATTTCGACAATGTAAATGGAAAGCCTGACGTCCGTCCCAAAGAAAACAAAACAAGACTGCGATCATTCACTTCTGCTTTACTGGATAAGAAGGGCAAATTCTAGAAGACCTAAAATGCGAAAATGCCAAGGAGCTAACACTAATCTAAAGTACCAAATAAACGTACATGTTCGTCTATCAATTCAAAAATGGTAAAATAAGGTCTTTTTGAGGACATTTTGAGGTCATTTTTGAGGTCTATTTGAGGTCTATTTGAAGTCATTTTTGAGGTTTGTTTGAGGTCATCTTTGAGATCTATTTCAGGCCATTTTGAGGTCATTTGAGGCCATTTATGGCAATTTGAGGTAATTTAAGGTTTTTATAAGCAAGGTGCCGTATTAGGTACTTTAGATCACCTCCCCCTTATGTGACCCTGAAGAAAATAGGAAAAAGATGAGGTCAAAAATAGGTCAACTCAATTCTTTTTCAATGACGTTTTTGGCCTTCAGCGATTGCGAACAAAAAAGGGAATAAGAAAGGTTTCCTGCTTCTACTTCCAAAACCAAAGAACGGTGGTTTTGTACCAACAGGAGAGAACATTTTGCTGACAGTGGCAGAAAAAAAAGTGTTGACACAAAGGCTTGCTTAAGCTGTAAAAATCCCTGTTCTCTCTCTTTTCCTCAAAGGTTGACCGCAAACCATTGGTCTTAGGCGTCGTCCTTGCAAGATATGCAAGTTTTCCAGCCTTTTTTTGCAGTGTATTTTCCTTTCTTCCCTTTCTTTCCTGGATGACAAATCCTTTTTTGCTTACTTTTAAAGAAAGCCTTGAACGTGTCTTCCCCACACAAGACTTCTTCTCCCCTCTTTATGAAAAAACTTGGGACGAGATCTCGTCATATATACTGGTTATCTGCTTTTTAACGATCTTCTAGCTCCAACTTCGTCAAGAAGAAAAAAAAAGACGGGTTGGAAGAAACGGGACCCTTGGGGCACATAGACCCTCAGGCTTTCCCAATTTTTTTTTTGCCGAGTCGTCTTTGCACCAACAAAATTATGAATACAGGAACCAAAACTCTAGGGAAAACGAAGTCATTGAAATATTAGAAAGCCTTTCTAGATAATTCTAATTTTAGAACAATAATTCTTCTAAGCAGCTTTTTTGCACTTGTTCAGAACAAGTGTGTTGTAATAAGCTTGCTAAAGGAGCGGCGAACAGTGCAGACTTTGTGTTTGGGTACAAAAATCTGCGAAGAATCAACCCAGATTTTCCATAGCGTTTATCTTGTTCAAATTGCGTGTTTTAGGGGTTTGCTGGGCAATAAGCCTGCAGAAAACTGCAGTAGTAGTGCTGCTAGAGCAGATGCATTTTTGCGGCGGCAAAAGCAGCAGTTTCTTCCTCCTTGTTAGGACACCATCATATTGGAGCCCCCCTTTTTAGTCAGCTCCCTTGGGAAGAAGAACAAAAGAATTTCAAGGTGATTGAATTCACCCATTAGCAGTTCTAAATTGTAAATGTGAGGGTCAAGTAATTGCATTCCCATCATCAAACTGCTGTTGATGAAGTCCCTTGAAACAAAAACACCATCTAACCCTTCTTTTTGGGGCATCTGGCTTTCATTTCTGCAGGATATGAAGGAAAGTTGGAGATCCGTTGCTATATCAGGTTATAAAAGGGGAAAGATATGAGAAGTAGTGTGGTACTCCTCATCTCGGCTTGTTTTTGTCACTTCATCCGCTATCTGGCGTTATGATGATCTCTCTTTTTCCGCTCTACATACGATCCGATGGGATATAGCTGTTGTTCTCCTTCTTCTCTTTTTCTTAGTTCCAACCGTGAAACACAAACATCCTAATCAATTTTGGGTCTGCTCCTTGGGTTTTCTACTATCTTTACATTCGAAGAAAGATGTTGTTTTCTCTCAGTTGCTTTCACTATTACTACGACGGTAAAGGCACCTACTTTTGGCTCTTGGCATGATGGCGATTTCATGAACAGAATCTTAAATGGCAAAGTGTGCTTTCTAAAATAAAATTCTCTCAAGTTTTGCTTCCTTGCCATGAAATATAATTTTGCTTCGACCACAAAGTTTGCAACAAAGCACGGTGTTTGAAAATCACAGAAAAAAGTCTCATTCAACTTTGCGAGCGAAGCGAGCTACGTTTGCATTTTGAGTGGACAAAAGTTCATTGCAAATGCCAAAAATGGTCCATTTTGGCGAGTTTTTGGAAACCTGAAGCTTGCGGTCAAACAGTGTTACCAGACAGGTCAGTTTTAATAGGACAAAAATTGGTGGAAAATGCCAAATTGCCAAAAATTCAAGTGCGACATTTTGAGTAATTTTCAAAGAATGTGTGATTGGTTAGAATGTAGGTAGGGAGAAAAATCTAGCCTATATTATCTACAACAATCAAATTGATCTTTTTACCTATTCACTACATACTTGCTGCTTAGCTACACCTAAAGAAAAGTGGGTTCACGGTAAAAGTGGTTGTTTTGACAGGGTGACTTTGAGTGACGATGACGGAAGATGCAACCATTTTCAACAACGACATCATTGGCGTGCGCGTCCCGCTTCAGCCCAAATAAGGGCGTGCGTCGCCCCCGACACCACCTTGGGGGGAGAGGGACGGCACCAGGACAGACTGTCGGCGGCACTGCTCCAGTAGACCTTAGACGTTCACCGTGGACACAACATCATGGTGGTTTTAGACGCAGTTAATTCTATCATCAGTAAAGCAGAAGTTGACAGAATGTCTTCGCAGCACTACGTGTCTTCCCCATACGTCCAACCCTTGCCCAACGAGGTATGTACATACATTGATTTCGAATGGAACAGACGAGGTTCGAGCGAAGCGAGAACTGAGTCTGTGTAACGAGTCTGTGAATGGGCACTTTTGGTCAAATCTGTGTCTAAACTGTATCTTCAAGTGGAAAACTTTTGTCCACTCAAAATGTAAACGTAGCTCGCTTCGCTCGCAATTTTGAATGTGACTTTTTCTGTGATTTTCAAACACCGTGGCCTTCCCTAATGCTCAATGAACAATTGGCGATTCAGAAGGTGGTGATGGGATCAATACCTAATAGGCGTGCATGACCTAATCTTGGAGAGCCTTTCAATAAAATGGAAGCTTACATCTTATCCTTATCTTGTTCTTTAAGAGTGGCAATATCTTCTGGCGTCAAGTAAGTGTGCAAAGTTTCCGAACAAGCGTTGAAGAGGCTCAAGAACGTCACAACACCCAAAGACTCGATTCTGCAATGATCAAATAAAGTTAGGATGCTTGAGAAGCAAGCTAATCAAAAACTCCTTTGATACCTGCTTTGCAAATGTTTCCAAGATTCTCTCAAGATTTCTTTGGCCTCAGCTTCCAATTTGTACTTGGCTGTTTCTTCTTCGTCCATTTCCATGTCTTCATTATCACTAAACACTTCTTGATCATTACCTTCAAAGTGTTCAATTCGGTCTTTGGCTTCTATGGGGTCGTAGTGGTACCAGGATTTGTGTTCGTCGTCTTCATTGTTTGATCTGAAAGGAAGGCAAAGGTCAAAGGAAGCAAAGTGAAAATGCATCGATCAAAAGATTGATGACTCGCGGATGCAAACATCATCAGCTCGTTGACTTGTTGTAGTCCAAACAAAAAAAAATTACTTTTGACTGGTAGTGCTGCTCTTTCTCTCCATACGAAAACTTCTCCTAAGTTTCCGTTTGATGGACGCCCTCAGCGATTCGGATTTCTGTTTGGGTTGTTCTTCAGGGTTGTCCATTATTTCCAAGGACTGTTACTCAACTTGTTGGGTCTTGCGGTTCAACTGCTTTCTAGCCGTGGAAGATGGAGAAGGAGGATGGAGAGTAGCTTTAGGCACCGCAGAAGCAGCGCGGGAAAGCAGTAGTAGCGCCATTCGTTCGATGAGGTTCTTGATGGCGAACGAAGAAGAAGACGGAAAACACGAGGACTTTGCGAGATACTCTAAAGCTCTCTCTTGAAATATCGCAATCAAAAGCTGACCAAAGAATCACAACATGATAGTCATTCATTCATTTTTCTTTATTTCAATTATTTAGGGATCACATGATGATAATGAAAAGTTTTTGAGGGGCCTTGATTTCTAGGCAAAAGATCCCGCATAAGTACGTAAAAACGTTAAAAAGAATTTGACTTGCAAATCGTCCATTTCTTCAGGTTTGGTAGGCGCCAAAATCTCGTCTAAAGCCTTCCATTCTCTCAGTAATCCCTGGACATTTTTCACCCTAGCATCAGCTTTTTTACAGAGGACATAATAACGTTCGGACAATTTAGAAAATTCCTCCTGGACTTGGACGTTGCCACGGATACCTTCAGCTGCTTCTTGCACCTTTTTTAGCACTTTGTTGCCTTTGACGATTTCTTTCAGGAACAGGCAGGATTTCTGCTCAAACTCCAAAGCTTCGTCGTAACTTTTAGGTCGGCCTTCTTTGTCTTTCATCGAGGCTTCTTTCTCGTCTAACCAGGGACCAAAGCCTTCAGCAGAACCCACTTTGAATAAAAATTCGTTACGGATTTCCGAGCAAAACTCCACTGGATCAACCTGCGACAAGGAAAAAAGTTTGAAACATTTCAAAGGTTAAAAGTTTGAAAATCTAAGACTCAATCATCAATATGCTCGAAAGCCTCTAAAAATTATAAATAAAATTACTCCAAAAGAACAAGATTAGTCCAAAAGAATAAGATTAGTCCAGAAGAATAATATTATTCAAGAAGAATAAAATTGTTCCGATTTGAGAAAATTGTGAAACAAGAAAAACAAGAACAAGAAAATACAAAGTTATAGAAGTGCGAGCAGCTTGAGCTCGCGCTTAAAAGATGATTATTAGGTAGCAGCATCGAATAATGATTTATTACTCCATGCTGCAAGAACCTACTAATGAAGAGCTTACAGTGCCTCTAATCAATATTCGAGACGCGTGAGGCTCAACACGACATGATGAATATACTGCCTGATGTAATATGTATCTGAAGGACTTAGATAAGTCTGAGGATTGTATATATAAGATTGACACGAGACTTTGGTTGATCCAGCGCCCAGAAATTGATTAGGTCAGAATACAAAGACCCCTTAAGGCTTGCGCAAAAGGAAACTTTAGAGTTGATTGGACGTGAAAAGCTTGGGTGCAAGGAGCGGTTGCACTATTGCAACACTAAGATTACAATCCTTAGAAAATCAATTCTCTTGTACTATTTTTAAAATAGTTCATCACATCACAAGTGTTGCATTAGCGGTCTAATATCTGACATCAGTCTTGAGTGAATCAATGTTGAAAGAAAAGCAGCAATAAAACAACAGCTGCTATAGCGGCTTAAACTTTAACTAAACATAGCCTTGAAGTTTGAAGCACTTGAAGCGAGAGAAAATGGGACAAAAGAATAAAGATAGTACAAATGTTGACGAAAAGTCAGTGAACAAACTAAAAATGCATGGAAAAGAAATGTAATTCGGCGTAATTTTTTGTTTGGCAAAGACGTTGAAACTATGCAACATGTTTGTTAGCCTTCAGAAATCCTTGGGTCTCAAGAGAAAACATTTGACCCAAAAAAATTCATAGTCCAAAAAAAGTTACAAATAGAGTTCTTTCAAAACTTTTGGATGATTGCTTACCTGATTGATAAAGACTTTCAAATTCTGAAATCCAATCCGAGCTTTTTTGAGGGTATCTTGACTATTACCGGCGGCAGGATCATCTTCGCACTCTTTTTGCAACTTTAAAATGTCATCCATGTCCTGAATCGTATCCATAACTCGGTATACTTTATGTTCCAGGGAACAAGTATTGCCATCTACGACTTCTTTGATGGAATTTTGAGCAGCTTCAATAGTTTCCAAAAGACGTTGTAATTTGTCTTCATAATTCTCGTCCGGTTTGATTTCCGGTTTGTCTTCGTAGTCTTCCCTCCTGGGGAACCAAGTCATGATATCGGGTTCCACATAATCGTCGGTAGTCATTTTCGATCTTATCCCTCAAAATCCGTGTGTAAAGAAGAAAAAATGGATGCCAAGTTGACCTCAACTAAAGTGACACTAGTTCTAGCCTGTTCTGCTGTAGCATTGCAAGAGAAAGTAAGAATTGAACCTATGCCAAAATAGCCACATGCTAACTTTCAATTGTTGAGGGTCATGCAGAAGAAGGAGGCAAAGCAAGGATAGGGGAGGAGAGAGAAAATGATGGGGGATTTTCTGCTACTACTGCAAGTGAAAGACCTTCTTTATTTAGGGTACAAATCCAAGTGCATAAACAGATTGCATTGCTCCCTTTAAACAAGGAGGCACAAATGGATACGTGTCAGACATGAAATAAGCTCGTTTTCCATCCATAGTCTCACCCATATTACATTCATCTAAATGACATTCATCTGAAGGTACAAAGTCGTAGTCACTTTCTGTTTGGCCTTCAATTAAGCCTTCTTTTAATTGGTAGCAGGATTTCTTGTCGTTGCATAAACCGTAAAGTTCACCTCCGTCTCGCATGTACCCAACCAATTGACAAGCTGCAGGATCTGCTGCGTCCTCCCAGTCTGTTGGGACCTACCAAAAAAGTGTTTAGTCGCAAGTTACTAAAGCACAAAGGTTCCATATTTTCAAGCGCTTTAGACTCGTAGTTTTCACAGACTCACACTGTTTGAAAGTCATCAAAAAATGTCTAAAACCAATTATATCGCGCACAAAAATGTCCAAATAAGGAAAGATCATCTTTAGATGGCAGATGCGCAGTGCGCAGCCTTGCAACTTTGTAATATTGTTACTTTCAGACCTTTTAGTTGACATTTTACTTTCTTCGAAAGATTAGTGATGTGAGTGGATTGTTGCTCGCAATGTTGGTAAAATGAGGCCTTTTGAGTCTTTGTTATGTACTTACTGCATGGTAGTGGTATTCTCCACCGGGTGCGCTATGTCCGTGGCTGGGATCTAAAGAAGCCCATTCATGACAAGATGCCAAATCTCCAAAGGGCGATGAACGATGATCAAAGACCACAGCACCACTAGAAACGTGGCCGGTAGCTCCCATGGTCTTTGTTTCCGTGCCGGCATCAGACCATTCTAGAGGCAATTTGATCCATTGCCATCTTTCGCATCTGACATTTGGATTGACGTGCTGTTGCCCGCATTCAGCTGCGTGCGCTGGCACACCCGAAGCCACGACATAACGACTGTCTCCTTCAACAAAAGTCTGGTAAAATGGCCTGGCAGAATCACCACAACTTCCATAAGTGGCTCCGGTGGAACTAGAGGCCGAAAGGACAGCATCCGTCAGGTCCAAATCCAACATTTGGGGAGCAGCTCCGCATTGGCTAGCATCAGCTTCGCCTCCGGGACAACTTCCCTCTGTACCAGTGGTACCACCAGGGTTACCTCCTGGAGGTCCGGATGGAGGTGCTGCTGAGGGAGGTCCACCTACTGGGGGCCCACCAAAAGGAGGTGGGGGAGGACCCTTTGGAGGTCTAGGTTTCCTTCTAGCCTCAGTTGAGGAGACCAGGACAAATACGAACGCAACAGCCCAAAGCTTCATGTTTGAGTGCCGGATAGGATAAAATAAACTGTAATGTTTTATAGTACGGATTGGACGTAATAAGGCTTGATTGTATTTGCAATGCAATCATTGTTGTAATTATGTGACATTGAAGTATATTTGCGTCAAGATACATAATTTGTTGTAAGCTAATACAGATGTTGGATAAATTGCGTTGCATAAACATATGTAGATGTACCCTACGGCCTACCTTAGGTGTATGTATTTATATTAGTAATCTGGCTTCTAAAGGACGATTAGTATTAGTTACAGACGATCTAGGATCTAAGATCTAAGTAACAAAAGATAACATCTCCAAAAGAAGCATTTACATAAACAATACAGAAGTTACATATAATCTAGACAGCCTAGTTTTGTAAGACCGCAATATCCAACCCTATTATTCCATAGAGCGATAAGAACTGAGATTTAACGAGGCAAAGAGAAAAGGGAGACTGCGCCAAAATTGTGCTCTTCCAGGCTACTTCAGACATCACCAAATGACATCACATTTAGAAAATGTGATTCGAGCAAAAAGCAGGCTGACTTACTAGAGCGCAAGGACAAAATCCGGATTTGGAGCGCAAGGTACAAAAGGAGAGTCTAAAGGTCCGTAAGCAAGAAAGAAAGAAAGAAAAAACTGCTCTCACAGAGGTCGGTATATATCCTGCTGCTGCGTGAGCAACTTCTTAGCAGGGTTTTTTCTTATCTCGTCACATGGGGAGACACTAATTTACACGAAAGTCAGCAGTAAATGCGTGTGTCCTATAAAAAAGAATGAGAAATGTTCCCAACAACTTTTAGACTCCTTTCTTTGCCTATTCCGGATCCTTGATGATGATTATCCGGATCTTTATTTTTGTACACACATAGATCATTACAGGTACACATAAAACATTTCTTGGGGTCTTTTAAAGTGCTTAGTTCGGTCTATTTTTTTTTTTCGTTAAAAAGCCTAAGGATATTCTATAGAAATAGCACAATTGTCTTAGTCAAAAAGGTAATAAGCATTGGTTAGTTTTTACTCTATCCATAGTGATGATGTGATGAAGTAGGTATACATTTATGATCACAGCTACAAAGCTTTCTTTGGTTGGGGGAGTGTTTAGACATCATCATGATGTGTGATGATAAATCAGCAATGGTTGCTACAATATCTATTTGTCAAATGGAGTTTTGACAAAGTAAGTGGTAATGGTTCCTTTGCCTTTGACGAAAATGGGACCTCGTAAGTGGCAAGAGTGGCCGGATGCACCCAAAATATCAACCATTTCTTCGGTTACCTGAAAAAGCAAACAGGTACAAAATTAAACATAGACTAGATTTTCGTTTTCAATATCTTTGGCGGTTTCACTGAATCCTGAAACCACTCCGCAAAAACATCTTACATAGGGAACAACAGTTCTCTACGGTAAAATCAGAATTTGAAACAATAAATAAAAATCAGCGTACTAATTGTGTACATATTTTTGGCTTGCAAGTTAACTGAATACAATTCGCATGGTCAGCAATTCCAATTATGAACCCAAGCCAAAATTCATGTGCATAGTATCAGTCATTGTTCAACTGTAACATGGGTAGTGGATACTTGGATGCCTAAGTACTTTAGTACATAAAACACATAATATTCTCACTCATTCCAAAGTACACACAGAGTGGTGACATCTTTGAATAACTGGGAACACATGTTTCAAGTTTGGCCTCCCTCAAGAACAAGTTTCTTGAAAGATCAATTACAGCGACTCTAAAATCACGAGATAGAAATCCGGATTGTGGACGAACAAGTTTTTTTTAGTGGAGAACAAAACTAAATAGAGTGTCCGGACTCCGGATGCACTCAAAGTATCAACCATATCTTCGGTTACCTGAAAAAAATCAAACATATGTACTATGACGTACATGTTGTACGCTAATCGCTTTCCATACCTTTGGCGGTTTCACTGAATCCTTTAAAAACCACTTTGCAAAAACATCTTAGTTTACTACACGACCCACGGTAAGATCCTTGCGATTGACAATACTGAGTACAATCAATGAATTAAAATTAGCACAATTGCTTATTTTTGGCTTGTAAGTTTACTGAATACAAATCACATGTTCAGCAATACCAATCAAGAATTCAAGCCAAAATTCATGTGTACAGTAAATACTGATGAATCAGTCATTTTTCAACAGTAATATAGATAGTGGACACCTTCTTGAGTACTTGTTAGTACATAAAACAGT
Organism: Oithona nana; assembly: GCA_900157175.1. Taxonomy (NCBI): domain Eukaryota; kingdom Metazoa; phylum Arthropoda; class Copepoda; order Cyclopoida; family Oithonidae; genus Oithona; species Oithona nana. The sequence goes on from LT727956.1 coordinate 136,801, forward strand.
CATTCTCACTCATTCCCACACACTACTAGTGGTGACATCTTTGAATATCAGAGAACACATCTTTAAAGTTTTGACTCCCTCAAGAACAAGTTTCTTTTAAAATCACGAGTTAAAAATCCGGTCCGGATTGTGGACAAACAAGTTTTTTGAGTGGAACACACACTAAATAGTGTATAATTTTTCAAACAAAACGTTTCTTGCACGCACATATTGTAGCTACAACAATACAACTACATTAGCGTATCCGTAATCACCTGTATTTTTCCCATATGACCCGTGGATTCCATTCTGCTGGCTACATTGACCGTATTCCCCCATATATCATATTGTGGTTTTTGTGCGCCTACCACTCCAGCCACAACAGTTCCCTATAGAATTTCAAAAAGAAAGTTTTTGTTGTTGAAGTTGTTGTTGCCAAATTCAATTTCCATACTTGATTGAGTCCTGCCCGAAGTTGGAAACGTTGGAAGCTGTCTCGGTTGATGTTTTCCAATAACGTCATTAGTTGAATAGCAAAATCAACCAAAATCCCACAATAGTGATGTTCACGATGAGTCTGAAAAGAAGAACAATGGTAAATCCGGATTCCGGATCCAAGGAAAGTTTGCTTCAAGAATTTTGAATTTTGTACCGTTCTTTCGCCCTCTTTGCCAGGTTGCAGACCTGCAGCCACCATATAAGTGCTTCCAATGGTTTTGATCTTCTCTAAAACGCTGAACTTTGGCTTGGAAAGTAGCTGGAAAGACAAAAAGATGATAGAGCCAGAACTTTTGAGAACGAAGACCTAAGGGAGCAGCTCCGTCCGTCGCACGACCGCAAAACTTTCTCCCACAATCCAACTTCTTCCAATTTCCCCCTTCTGGACTTGCAGCAAAGCAAACGAACGTAAACTCGAACAAAAATATCTTGGAAAAATCGAACCTTATCAAAATCGCAAATGATTTCATTTAGCAGCCTCAAACATTCCAATCCTTGCTTGTTGACGTCATTTTCATCATAAAATTCTTTGTAATTTGGAATGGAAGCAAACATGACTGCAATGTTTTCGTATCTTTCGCTGTAACAATCCTGCAAAAATAATAGAATTTTAAAAAGGGCAAAAATATGAATTTAGAAATTGGTGTTACGTTGTCTTGAAGTATGCCAGACATGCCCTGTCCTCTAAGTAGATAATGCTCTGCCACATGAGCAGGCAAGATGTTCTCGAGTAGGATTTTGTTAATGCCCCTCATTGTGTCCACTCCTTCTTCTTCGGAACTGAGTTTGTACTGCCACAGGAAATCCGAACGGATGGACAGTTCCACTTGTCGATCCAACAGATGTAAGAGACAGGCCAGGAAGCAAATGATGACCATAGGTGCCAACCATATAGGCCAAGATTCGTTGAATCTGGAATTTGAGATTTATTGAAGCTTTGACTGAGAGCTTTCCAGACAGCGCGCGAGCAAGGTGAGAAAAATGCATTTGCATTTGAGAGCAGAAGAGGATAAATCTCATTTTTAAAAGCCATTTTCAATCTTTTTCATTTCTAGTAAAGTCTTCTTGTCTAAAGCGTCTAAAGTGACATCATTGAGTTGAAAAGCTCGTTAACCTTTGATCACGTTTTCAGAGCAATGAACATCTTACAATGATGGGAAAGAAAAGAAAAGACGAAAAGTAATATTGGCAACAAGGGTCTACTCTTTTCGATCTTTTTTTCCAAATCGATTTTCAATATTGCATTTTTGCAAAATTTGATAGTATCATTTTGGTGCTTGGCTTGGCTTCTCCTCCCAAGCTATGAATTTATGGTTTACCTATTGGTGACATCCAGATGATCTACGCCCTCAGCAATAAGACATCCATATAGCAACATGTGGATCAACCCGGTCAAGATCAAGGCCATCAATTTGAAAATGTGATTGATTTGTAAGAAACTGGAGGTGATAACCATAATAAAGACTGTACTAATCAGTGAGGCATCTAGGGTCAACTTCCTTTGCAGGACCCAATCTTCATCAATTAAGGTCGAATTTTCATTGGGTCCTTCAACTGGAGTAGTCGAATTGAAGTTTGTCTGAGGCCAGGCATCAATGGAGTCAATCTGGAAGAAACCAAATCCAGTGAATCCTATTGTCTTAGCCTTTCTAGCAGGATAACTCTGCTAACTTTGCTTAGAATCCTTTTGTCCCTTCTTCTTCTCTATCTTACGCTCCACATACTTCTAGAATAGATGCTTTCCGTCCGTTCTGCTTGCTACTACAACAAAAGACTTGCACACTAGCCGCTTTTCAAGAATAAAAGAACACTCTACAGGCTTCAAGGGTCAAGTGAGTCAAAAGAATTCTTACCATGACAACTACAGTACACCCAGAGACCAGGAAGACTATGACGAAGAATAGTAAAATGCGTAATAATGAACTTTTGGTGATGACATCAGAGGCTCCTTCTTGGCAGGATTCTTCTGGATGTTCGGAAATAGTGCCTGGAAAACAACATTGTTGAGAGACATTTTCATTTAGTGACCATTTAGAAATCTGATACCTTTGGTTTTCTGGCAGCTTTTAAGGCTCCAGTTTCGAAACCATGAGAGGCAAACGAAAAGTAAAAGCGTCAAAATGGTTGGAACAATGGCCACAAACATCAGTTTGGAACTGGAACAGAAAATTGTAGGGTCTTACAAAAACGATTAACACAAGAGGCTTTTTGGTTCATAAGGAAAAAGGACCTAAAAACATACTCAGAAGGGAGGGCTTAGTTGCTCAAAATATACCTTAATTCTCTTTGCTAAAGAAAATGACCAGCAGATGTATGACATAAGCAAAAGTTAGAAGCTCCTGAGTCCTGATCCAGCAGCCTGCTGCTATGCTATCCCCCAGATTTCCCAAGAGTAATCTAAACTTTACTGCCTAGACAGAGTAAATGACACCACTTTCTTTTTCATCGTCTTTTTCAAATCCTCCTCACGAAAAAATTTCTTTAAGAAACATAAACATTCCTGGGTATATTTTTGAAATACTGCAATAGCGTGCAATACTTTACGTGCTTTTACCATAATTACATTACAAGTGATGGAAAACGTACAATGGGTACATTTGTCGTTCTTTCTCACACAACAAACAAAAAACTTTTATGAGCAAAATGAAGAAGATGCCTAACTTTGACAATTACATATGAGACAATGTCCAAAAGTTTTTAATTGATCGTAGTTTTCTTGTCCGGCCCTGGGTTTTTTGCTCTGTTACTTCTGTTGACAATAGCACTCCAGCAAAGTGGATTACTCACTACTCAGGATCCTCGTTTAATTTGAAAGACATTCTTCTTTTGTCTTTTCCTCCTTACATGATTAACCAGAGCTTGTTTTCCTACATACATTCCCAAGGGTATGACCACAATACATCAACATCAAAGCAACAACCAACTTTGTGAAGGAAGCTTCCCATTATGCATCTTTCTTGACACACATGAATAGAAAGTCGAAAAGTTTGACTAGCCAGGTTAAAAAGGAACATCTTCGTATGTATTCCTCCATCAAATATTGACATTTCTTTACCTTGGAATCAAAATGATTTGAACTGTTGAAAGAACCACAAAGAGAATAGCTGAACAGGCCACGTAGTACTTGAAGTGCGGGTCGCTCTGTTTCCAAAAATCCACTTCTGTTTTCAGACTTCGAAAGCATAAAAAGGTAGGGTCCAAATCTCCTTCCAAAGAACAACATTTCCTAGAAAAGCAAATTAGAGTGATTGATGTCTTTTCAATTAGAAATGAAAGACGGAAGAATGGAATTACTTTGAGAGGAGCTGCTGCTGCTCCTACTCCTCCTACTAAAGTTTGCAGTGAATAATGTATGCAAAGTTTGTCTACTCGGATACATTCAAAGCTTGGAGAAGAGAACTACGAAAGCTTCCCTTGCTTTCGGCATCACACAAAGGGATCCCACACCAGTACTTTTCTGCTTAGACATCCTTCAAAAAGGGCCTTTCTTCCTCCTTTTGATCTTTTCTATTGACACCCTTCTTACTTACCTTTCAGGCAACAAACTCGACTCAATCATGGATAAGGTCTGAAAAAAAGATAGGAATGTATTCAAATTGTACCAAGGAATCGGAAACTAATGTTGGATATACCATCATGGCTGTGCTTTTAGCAGTGGCATTATTTTCTGTGATGTTAGCAAAAGGTTTGTCAGCATCTCCCCAGCATTCGAGGTATTTTGGCCTTGATTTGTTATTGGATGCTGAATTGCTTTTAGATCCCGGATTAGCTCCTGTGCCCTGGCGAGATTTTATGGACTCGCTGCCACCACCTCCACTGCCATTTTTGCTTCCATTGCCGCTGCTGCTACTGTTGTTCTGACTTGTGTTTTCCTAAGGAAGAAAGAAGAGAGTAGAGAGGCAAACAAAAATCAATTTCCTTTCCTTTTTTTCCTTTGGCTTGCACCAAAGATAACAAATTGAAATTCCGCTGCACACAGTTTCCAATAAAATGTACTTGGTACCATCCGCAGTAGAAGTATCCGATATACTATCGAACTTCTGTGGAATTGATGTGGAAACGAAGATGTATCTTACATTCATCTTGCACCAGTACATTTCATTTAACTTACTCTAGAGTATCTAATAACCGTACAGCATCTATTAAAACGTACATAATGGAAAACTTGATTTCATATGAGTTGCAAAGAAGGAAAATTTGATGTTGTTGAACTGATGATAAATGACAAGTGCAAGACTTTTAGTATCAATTTGAATGATCAAACATGTGAATGGAATGACTCCTTTTGATTTAGCCGTACGTATGTACGGTTATTAAATATTCTAGAGTAGAACATTAGATACAATTAGGCTAATGATGATGACATACCTGTTGCCTGGGAGGAATGATTAAAAAGGTATCAATATCCAATTTAGCCAAGACCTCATCTCTCTCACGTCCTTTCCCATCTTCAACTTCAAACTTGGCTCCCAACTCCACCAAAGTTGCTTTGGTGATGTGAACTCGGCTAAATGAGAAAATAATGGATCGTGAAAACCCCTTTCTGAGGTTTTGGTCGTGGTGTCTTCTCAGCAGGATTGCCAAGGCATCAAACTGCTTTCTAACCGTTTATACACTATTAAGGAAGGACGTAAGGCATTAAAATGACTTGATCAAAATCAAGAAAGCCATTTTAAAGCCTTCCAATTCCCACTCATTCATGATTTTGATTACCTACGCTACATTAGATTTGGCATTCTTCCAACGTCTGTTTTCATTTGCTTTAGGTAAGAGGAGCTAAAATTGGGGATTCTTCTTTCATGGGAAATCAAAAGTGTGCTTTCACTAAATTGAAACCTTTGAAGTCAAATTCTTCCTTTTTTCGATCTTTTTGTGCTCTAACTTCTCTCCTTTATTGATTTCTTTTTCCTCGAATGTAGCTAGCTCTGCTAGGTAGTCTTCTTGGTGTGACAGCATTCCTTGGGTTCCTTTACTTCCCCTTGCTTGCCTCAGCCTCTAACTCTATTATACACTGTGTTATCTTCCACGACAAATCAATCATTTTACATTAGAAAGGTCTAGAAGGTGCTTTCAAGGATTGATAAAGCAAACCCATGAAAATGAGGGGTTTTGGGGGAAAGTTAAGACATTGATTCTGAGGATTCAGTGCTACTGGCTAATGTGACATCGTCACTCTTGACATTCAACTGCCATTTCCTGTAAAGCACTACACATTGGGATGAAGGTCTGAAACTTTCTTGCAACAGCAGCACACAAGAAAGGCCACTTTAGACTATGAATGCGTCACCCCTTCCTACTTAGACATTTTCAAAAGCTATTTTTAGAAATTTCTTATAATTCTTACCCTGGCATTCCACCTGATTCCATTCTGTTAGCTAAAGTTACATCGTCACTCCAGACATCAAACTGCCATTTGCGCAAACCAATGACTCCACAAAGCACATTACCGGTGTGAACACCTATTCGCATGTCCACATTGGTATGCGTAATTTCACGAACGGCCCTGAAAGCGAAAGGGAACGACATTAGAAAGTTTAAGATGAACGCTTGCTTGGCAATTGCGCATTCTTCCGCTTTGTTGCGCGTTTCAGGCCTTTTAAAGGCCAAGAGCACACAAAGCCCTTTTTTGGGGACTTGCTTCCTGTCAATCAAAAGAGGATTTTCGGGGTCTTTGGATGAAAAAGTTTAAAGTCACATTCATATGGTTCTTTTTTATCAAGACACTCGTACACCTTGGTCAGCCCTTCAATACGAGGCCTCCGGCGGGTGTGACGTACACACAGACACACATTTCAGTCTAACTTTTAAGCCCCAAAAAAGTTTTTATTAGATTTCCTTCAAGCCCAATTAGTTTTTCATATGCTCATAAAGAAGCTTTTCTAAACTTTTTAAAGTGGACAAGAAGAAAGTCCCTTGGGTAATTTATATAAAGTAGCTGCTTTCTCTTAAATCTCAAAGTAAGCTAAGTAACATATATTGTCACGCGGTATGCTTTTAATGTATTCAAGGCTTACTTGATGGCTTCTATCATGCCAAGGCCCATCATAACGCAATTGTAGGCATGCTGAGGTCGGCTTACGGGTAATCCAGAGACACAATAATAACAGTCACCCAGGATTTTGATTCTCATACATTGATTCTCCTGTGCAATTTGGTCGAACCTTCCAAAAAGCTGATTGAGAGTGTCCACCAGCTCTGAAGCTGTCAATTTCTCCGACAAAGGAGTGAAGTTGACGATGTCAGCGTATAAAATACTGAAAAGGAGAAAAAGAAAGTCAATCTTAGAGAGAGGACAAATTGTTTTCTATTTTGGTGAGGTTTCTTATTTTTGTCAAGAAGTATTGTACATTTAATTCGATCTAAGCTCAGTAAGTCAGTAAGTAAGCTAAAGCTTTTGCTAAATGAAAATAGGCGAGAATAGGATTTACAAAGAAAGTAGAAACCTTATTTTCTTGGCTACCAATGTCCAACAACCAAAGCCTTCAAGGTCGTGCACTAAGACTATGAGTGAAAGCTGCATCATTCTTCATATGAAGGAGATTAGAAAGCAAAACATTTTGCCGCTAGAGAATACAAATCCTATTTTCCATTCCTATCTTATCTTCTCCTACTCTTTCCACAACCCTGTATCTGAAATGTGCTTGAGGCAACAAGGTTGCTGATGCTTTTGAGTCTATTCTCGATGGTAAGCATAGCCGCTGTGGCTATGTAGGAAATCTTTTTTTAAAGCAAAATCTTCCTTCAACAGCCTTTACTAGACATAAAAGAGGTTCATCTACCAAAGTGATGGGGAAGGAGCAAATTGAGCCAGTGTGACCTTGAATATTGGAATTTGAAAATTCGACATATTTATGAAATATTTTCTTGCCGTAGGCCAGCACAGTATAAGTAGATGTTACGTTAGGCAGGAATTCCAATTTGCTCTGGAAAAGGAGTGGAAAAAGGATGTCTGCGCTTCCTCCAGAAAAGAACCAAAGCACCACCATCTGTCTCTATTTTTGTAGGAAACAGGCCATGAGAAAGGTTCTGTTATAAATCATCATTTTTAAAGCTACCTTCATGCAAAAGTTGATGAAGATAGTTCATCAAATTACAGTGTATTGTGCTATTCTTGGCCAATAAAAAAAGTTGCAAGACAATGTAGAAATTCCGAAATAAGTTATGGCCACAGACTCATCTTTTTGGTAGAGATGTTAGAGCCCATAAATGTCAATTATTTTTTAGGCAATATACTAGATAGTAGTAGTATATTTCCTTTTCTATCATCTACCTTTACATCCTATTCCAATATTATAGACTACTGTACAATGTGCATGGACCTAATAGAAAATGGAAACATGTTCAGCAAACAGACTTGTTTGTAGACACGCAAAGAGGGGATATGTAATCATTACATCCACTGCCATAACGGATACTTTTTTCAGCAACACCAACCAATATCAGGCCCAGGAATTGCGCCACTACTACCGATGTTGATCTAGGATACATACCTGACATTATTATGCCTTTGCACATACATCTCTTGGAATCTTTGTTGCGTAGCATTGAGTGAATCAGCCATTCTCAACATGATATTCCTTTTTACCTAAAAATGCATCAGATAAGAGGAGACTGTCATCCAATGTATTATTCAATTTGCACAGAATACTACTGTGCAGAAAAGTTTGAAAAGCTTTACCTCAGCTGCAATGTAAGCTGGAATAACAGATAGCAAAAGTTGCTCTTGATGCTCCTTTTCACACTCTAACTTGACTCTGGATTCCACTGTGGATCTGGTCTGCTCAAAGGTTTTATCTTGGGATTTTGCATTCATGAATTGGTAGTAATATCCTATGAGGTTTCCACACAAAAGTAATAAAGTGTTGGCTATCACCTGAAAGAGACAATTACATTCAATCAACCTTTGCGTGACAATATCCATCTCATTATTCACATGATTAGTTAGACGAGTGACATTGAATCACTGGACAATGAATCAATGCTTACATTTATTAGTATGTAAGATTGTAAGTCTTGACATACATTCATGAATTTTTTGAAATATGTTGACTAATGTACTACCAAGTGTCTGGCCTTAGCAACATTATTAGGGAAAGGAACTTTAGAATCTGCTTTGTCGATGAAGGAGTAACCTTCAACTGCAGTAACCTTCTTCTCAAGGACAAAAATGGAACCTTCAAAAGGTACTATAATAGCACACTTCACTTTGCACTCTACAAAATTAACCTCCACCCTTTTTCGAATTACGTTCTACAGAAAAGTATGTAGTATGCATCTGCCATGTACTAAGTATGTGTAATAAGGTTTACAAACTATTCTAAACCTTGTTATTTTGTTAACAACAGCAACAAAAGAAAATTACAAAGTAGGAGAAAAAGGAAATTAGTGTAACATGAGAGAGAGTAAATTAGCATTAGCACAAAAAGTGCTAAGCTTGCATTCTGTTTTCTTGATGTTGAAGGTACTACTTACCTTTCTAAGGTGGTCCTCCTCTTGTAGACTTTCTTCTCTAGACGCTAAGGCCATTATATGAAGTCCTGAGACCAAAATACCAAAGAAAATACTTAGCAAAGTTGGTAGTGGAAGGCAGGTGTACAAAGCTAAGACCAATAAAAAGATGGGACAGAAATGACGTGGAAGGGAGTACTGTACTGGAAATTCCATAGCCCAAGGCCCATAAGCAGGAAACCTAAAAAAAGGTGTATGTGTATTTAGTGTATTTTTAGCATGAGTTTATGACTTTTTATGAGAGTGCACAAAAAAGTCAATAAATTATGTTGTGTATTGACTGCAATAGGACGAGACTAAAGTGCTCATATCAGTCAAATTCGCAGAAAGTCTAAACATTTGCTAGCACTAGCAGTGCATGAAATAAAAAAGTTTTCCTTTTGGAACATAACTTTTCCACAAAATTCACCATCCAAAAATTGCAGAAAACTAACAAAGTATAGTTTTCTCCTGCAAATATCACAGAGAGAGCTAGAGTCAGAAAAAAGCTTCTGGGACCTGGGTACCCCTACAATAACTATGGCAACCATGACTAAGTGTATTGTCAGGTATGCTTTTAAAGGCTTACATACATCTTGGCTTTAAAGGTCATTAAATATTCTACCAGAAGTTTGCCTTTTCCATCTAATACTACACATGTAAAAGCAGACCATAGTCTCTTCAATTTTGATGTATGAGAAGTAAAACTAAAAATCGATGAAGCAGGACGCAGAGCGCATCCACATCCAGTGAGTGCTTCACTCTTGGCACAAAGCCTCTCTCCAGCTAAAAAGCTTGGTAAAATCTAATTTCATGCCTCAAGGACTTTTAGAAATGCCTTTTGCATAATACTTTTGACCTTTGTCCTTTGTTTTTTTCCTCATCAAGATAAATGACTTACCAAATAAAAATTGAGGTCTGGACAATAAGGACTAAAGCTGCCCATACTGCCAGAATGACAAGAAGACTTGCAGTTGAAACTCTTGCATGCAAAACCAGCAGACATGGAAGTAGCATAACCACTGCTAAACTGATGGCTAGTGTCCAACTTGGACTGATCCACTCATCCTGAAAGACAAAGGAAAAATGGATATATTTTGCAATCATTTATAACTATGTACAATGTACATCTACTTCATATATTCATGAAGTATGTATTAATTTTGTATGCACATCTAGGTATTGCTTTTGTAGAGCAATAATGTAGATGGCATGTTGTGATAAGCCGCATTAGCTCAAAAAAGTAATCAACAAGCAGGCGAGTCAAACCCAGTTGTTTGGCCAAGGCAAGATTAAGAAACAGCTTTTAGGTGCTATATTTACAGACTTTCACTAATGGAGATTGGTAGTAGAAGTCGAAGCAGAAGGCTTCATGATGTTGACTTTTGTCTCCTCCAACTACTATCTCCTAAAGCTAAAGTTGGAAGTAGCAAAAGAAGTCTCCCTTGAATCTGTAGAAGCAGTGGAAAAAGCTTTCTAGCTGTGGCTCTGATGCAGTTTTGCCTCAATGAGAAGAGAGAAAAACTTTAGCCCTCCTGCCACTCTTCCTACTCTTGGCTACACTCAAGTCCACTTACAAGCACACAAAATTCAATTAAACTGCGGAAATGGAATGTAAGTGTATCAAAGTTGCAACCAGAATCCATCTTTCTTTATCCTCTCAAGGTTGAACCTCAACTTTTAGGCCAGGACTTTTAGCCTATCTACTAGGTTACCTAGAAATTACATAACATGGATATTTCAAAGTCAACAATTCAATCAATACACTTCTGATAGTGATCAACATAGAGAGAAGGTAGAAAAACACTTCAAGAGATTATACAGTACCTGTTGAAGGGCTAAAGTGATAGTGAGTAATACAACGTTCCCAATGACAATGAGGTAGAGGGAGGCTAGAAATAGATTTTGCCTGAGGGATATGTTGTATCGGCTACATAATGACTCAATGCCCATGGTATCCAATAATAAACCCACTGGTGAGGAATCACCACCTGTACCATCAATAGACTTATTTCCAGTAATTTCATCTTTGTGTATCAAATGTTTGATACTTTCTGGTGGTTTGGCATTGATCAGGCATCCAGCAGGCGAGTCGTTGTTACTCAAAAGCTTTGTGGAGACTTCAGGATCTTCTGACTTGATGGCTTCTTCCATTTTTTGGCCAATCCTTTCACCTGAAAGTTAATAAAAGAAAAGTTATTTCTTATTTATTGAGGTAAGGTCACATAAGGCTCTTTTGTTTTAAAAGTCCCCCTTAAGACATAGCGACAGCAGCCTCTGAAGTACCTCTTCAAGAAGTTTTCTTTTTTGGACTGAAAAGATTTGCTGAGAGCACAGCTTTCCTTTTGGTTTCTGAGGCATCAAATCCACCAAATCCACCAAACAAACAGAAATTGTCTCGTTACCTTGTTAAGAATGAGATTGCAACTGACGTTAAAGCTACTATGCTGCCCACGCTATTGCCACAGGGTCATACATATATTTTTGAATTAATGGAATTCCAGCTGGTCCATTGCATGTTTTAGGCATAGCAGATTACTGGAACTGATGTTGCTCTGCAGAAAAAGAAAAAAAACTAGACCCGTCACACTATTATAAGTTTCTGCAAAAATAGGATTCAACACGCAAACTTTGAGACACGTAAAAAGGATAGTAATATAAAAAGTTTCTTTTTTCAAACTTGTATAGGCAAGCAAAGTAAGGGAAAAAAGTTTGCCTCTTACACAAGTTACTTAGAACTGGGACCCGGGAAATCCCGGAAAATCTTGTTCCCGAACGTTCCCGAGAATAATTTTGAATTCCTTGGAAATTTTGGGAAAATTTATGTACTATTGGGAGAAATTTCCTCAATTTCACTCGGTTTGGGATATATTCCCGTTCCCGGAAACGATAATTTTTCGGGAAATTCCCAGCCCTAAAGTTACTTGACTATGAAAATAGCATATTAGCATATCAAAAAGGGGAAAAGGGCTATTTGTGACATATGCCTACTATTCTCCAGCAAGCAGGTGTGTACGTGTATCTTCCTTTCTGCTGTCATCTACAAAGAAGTCTGTTTTTGACACTTTAGCTCTTCCTTTACTTAACTATCAATTTGTATTCTTTCTGATTAAAATAGATGATGATGATGTTTCTTCTTCTGCACACTTTTTTTTCTTCCTTGTTCATTTCTGCACAGAAGGGACCCTTAAATAATGCAATAAAGAAGTCAGTGGGAGTCTAGTAAGACTACATTATTAAAAGCCACAGCAGAAGAGACTCTAGCTAGATTACTGAAATCCCACAGTGCAATGGAAGGCCTTAGATGAAGTCATTTTCGAACATCTTGAAGCTTTGCAAGAGCTCTTTCATGATGCCCTCAAAGCATTTCATGGCTTCAACTAATTTTTGGGTATTTTCTAGGAAAAGTAATGTAAATTGTTGAGAAAAGGGAACTGGAATGAAGAATTGTTTTCTTTAGTCTAGTTTTGAAAAATAGAAGGAGGCAAGTGTGCATTTTGCACTTCATGGATCACTGCCACATTTTTAAAAGAATTTCTCATTTCTAAAAGAAGAAATTCAATTTCAAAACTACTGGACACCTTGCAAAGTCTACTAAGATGTTATTTTAATGACTTAGGCAAATTCCCAAGCAAAGGAGGCAAGTATGTATGATGTCACTTGTCACATACTTGTTGCTCATAGTAACAATAAAAGAGCTTGCTTACCTTATCATGATCCCACGCGAAAGTCTCCTCATGCACGACTGCTGTTTTTTGTGTTCTTTCTATTATTTCTCAACACTGAAAGTTCCTCTGAGCGTAGATCGAGCGACGGTGAGCAATGTTGAGAGCATGGCTACTGCTGAACTGCAAGAGAAAGCGCACATTGCTACTACTAAAGCGCGTAGTTTTCTTACCCTCAAAGCAGAAGGAGCGCAAGCACTTTGGGCCAATAAATTACGGCCAAATGATTCTTCAGGTTTCATGCTTGATTTCAGGTCCTTTTCTTCATGCACTTCAGTGCTTTTCGCATCCAGACTGTTACGAGGCGTTCCAATACATCAATCAGCAGACCCCTTAATTCTCTGACGGATTTACTCCAGGTGAGGAAAAGGCAGCAACAAAAAAACACCTTGAGATTTTTGATCCTTCACTCTCCAAATGCCAAGAGCTAAAAATTGAAGTTGATTCATTAGGGTTACATATGAAGTATTTCACGTACTCTGTAAACTTTGTTACGCAAGTAATTGATTGATTGATGGCTACTGACAGTGGGGAAATACATAGAGCCTTAACAACAAAAAAAGCTGGCAAGGCTTTCTAGTAAAACAAAAACGTCATTTTCTGCTGCTTCTTGCTCCTAAGGCCAAATCTAAAAGAACCATTAAACTAATTGTAAACATAATGGACTAATGTAAGGTTGAGGTCAGAGGCTACATAGTATATTCACTTAGGACTTCCATCTTTCTTCTCTCCGCCTTCTACTCAGCCTCCCTCCTGACTTTTGTGGTAAGGCTAGAATACGGAATGGGCAATTTCCTTCAAGCCACCAGGGAGAAGTAAAGATGTCAGTATGAAGCGTGCGCAGAGGAGGAAGAGAAGGCATTAGAAGACGTCGTAGTGCAACTAGTGGTGCGAAGAAACGTCGTCTTCTAATGTATAGGAGGCTGAGGTCAATAAAACATGTTGTAGGACCCATAAATCCGCAGATCCATTTTCTGAGCTTTCTCCCGCCTCGTCTCTAACCCATATTTTTTCCAACCAAAGACTTCTGAAGATGATCGGTAATTGATATCGGATATTGATGGTCAACCACTGAAGCAGAGTCACAATCTGAAAAGAAAGCAGTAAAAGACCGAAATAAGAAAATATGTCTTCGTCTGGATCTATTTTTAAGATCTCACGTAGTAGAGCTCTTCCAAAGGAATTCGTGCCAGAAAAACCTGTGCCAAAAAAAGGAAAAAGAAAATTCAATTTCGATGTTGTCATTTTAACCCTGTCTCATCATATAGTAATTAATCTTTAGCTAAAGCTTTTATGATGGTAGCACAGTGGATTTTTGCAAAATGCATATTCTTAGGAATTCTACATTATGAAGAGCAAGAGTAGGGGGGCAATAAAAAGTGGAAGAGGACATTGTGCAGTGTGCAGCACTATTCTGCTGGTCCCCAAGGACATAAAAGTCTTTTGATGTTTTTAAAGCTAGCAGATTACTACGAGCTGTTTTCAACCTCATAATAATGCAAGCACAATATTGTTTAACGGAGGAGTACATAGTAGGAGGAAGAAGCATTCATGCAAAAAGTAGAACAGAAAAGCAAGCCTTTATACTTTTGGTAACAAAAGTATGTCTGGTACTTTCGAGGAGTTGTGAGCAGTGACGTAAATCCCTGCATTATTCAAAAAAGACATTATGTACAAATGGCAGAGTTATATTAGATTACCGTTAAAACTACGTACAGGGTATCCCAGGGTAGGGTAGAAGCTTAAAAAATAACTTTGCCATAATAGGACCTTCACTTTCGCACATCACTTTTCCGTGTTTTGGAGCTTTAGCTCGGTACCTCATCCGAAATTTATTTGCATACCCTGTAGGTAGTCTGTCTTTATTTTCCTTTTGTACACAAATTAGTTTCTACTAATTAGTTGAAAGCAATTCACAGAACTCCTTCAGGCGTGACAAGCGTAAGGTGATGATGATTCATAAAATAGAAAGGAAGAGTGATATAATTTTCTAAGAATAACTCTAGACTGTAATACTTGTAATTATTGTAGTGTTGTCAACTACCAAGTACATAATTAGTTTCTGAGAAGAGGTTGGGTGTAACAGTAAAAGAAAATGTCTACGGTCCCACCAAAGGAAAGAAGGAAGATAATTCTCAAGTTTGAAGACAACGAAATCTTGACTATTCTTGCAATATTGAAGTCCCCAGAAACAATCCCCTTTTATGTCTGCAAAGCTAATCGAGAAAAGATTACTAAAAATCTGATCAAGTTTTTGATGGGGAAACAATGTTGTCATCTCGTCAGACCAGGATGCCATTGACTATTTGTTCAAAATAGATCATGGAGATTTTTTTCTACTTTTGGTTAGCAAGATTATGGTTGGCAAATTCGGTCCAAGATTTATGCCACAGGTTTTCTTTAACCAAGTACCAAGTGTACTAATTCCAGAAGATTTTGAGGACAAATTCCAAAAAGCCCTTCAAGTGACACCAACAACTTCATCAACTTACCAACTGTCTGAGTCAGCACAAAATTCCAAATGGCAAATCAAGGATGGTAAAAACCATCTTGATGAGGGGATGTAGTCGAAAGAAAAGTCTTTGTGGCATTGAAGAAATATTTTGTCCAAGACGATTGCTTAGTTCTTCATAGCCATTCATTTTTGCACAGTTCTACTTTCAAAGAAAAACACTTCATCATTTTGAATCTTACCAAAGGTTACGTCATAGCTATTGAAGCCAAAGCATCTTTGAAACACATTAACAGTGCTAACTGCTAAGGATCAATTAATGGGGTTAATGGATACAAAAAAAATATTCAAACAGTATTCAACTCAATTGAAACTACTTTTTCGTTTCTTGAATATTGGAATTATTGCTTTATAAAGAGGGTTGAGGAGTTGTGGAGTTGGTTACAACCGACCGTGGTTGCAAGAGAGGTTGCGAGAAAATATTGAAAGAGTAGCGCTAGCAAATTCAAAACAAAAGAAGCTTTGAATGTCAAAGCTTCAAAGCAAAGAATAATAATGTCTGTGACGATAACAAGAATTAGAAACGGAGAAGCAATAGAACAAACAGAAAACTTACCTTTTCAACACAATAATCATTTACATCCTTGGGATTTAGCAGATTTGAGTCGATATTTGCACTACAATTGTCCGGAATGTAACTTTATGAGTAAACAAGATTTTTTGTTCAAAAGTCATATGCAAGAAAATCATGTGACTTGTGATTCAAGTAAAGCCAAGCCTGAAGATCTGATACAAAGATTTCTTCAAGAAGAAGGATTGCAGACCTCAAACTTGGAAGTGATAGAAAATTCAACAATGAAATTACCAATCAGCAGTTTTCATGATCAAAATCCAAACCCATGGCAAGTCAAAGAAAAGTATCCATCAAATTTTTCAGTCTCCATCACCAAAGTTGACAAAACTGAACCTGAGCTAGAAGAAGATGAGTCTTGTTTTGAACCTCTTCAAGACCTAGGAGACCTAAGTGATTTTACAGAACAAGCATTTTTAAAACCAGATCCAATGGAAGAACCAGAGGATGTCAAACCTAAGTTTGACAAAGGATCCAAAAAGTGCCAAGATTGCAGTATAGTTTTTCTGACTTCTTTTAGATTGCAAAGACACATCAAGAAATTCCATGGTGGTGTGACCCCAACTATGGCAAATTCAGACACACCTATTGGAGATGACAGCAATGTGTCAGATATGCCAAGACCATATTCATGTCAACTTTGCCAAAAGTCTTTCACTAGTCATGCCTACTTAGCCAGCCATATAAGAAAAGCACATGAGAAAAGGTTCAGATGTGAAGAATGTGGAAAATCTTATGGTGGATCAAGCTATCTAAGAGAACACATTGAAGCAGTTCACAGAAAGACAAAGAATTTCACTTGTGAATCATGTGCAGCCACATTTTATAGCAAGACTCAATTAACTAATCATTGTCTGAGAAATCACAGTGAAGGAGAAGAGAAACCTTGTGCAGAATGTGGAAAAGTCTTCACTAATGAATTGTCATTAAAATTGCATTTGAGGAATGTGCATCAGCCTGTCAAATCCATGTGTTCACAATGTGGCAAAGAGTATCCCAATGAAGTCAGTTTGAAGAAGCATGTTCAGTGTGTTCATGAGAAAAAGAGACCTTATCAATGTCACATATGCAGTAAAATGTTTGGCTCTAAATGGTATGTGCAACAGCATGTGAGTAAAATGCATGAAGACATGCAACGAACTTTGCCCCTTTCTCAACAACAACAGCAGCAGCTTCAGCAACCAAGTTTTAAATGCAGTGACTGTGATTATGAATTTGCAAGCATTAAAGAAAGAAATACTCATGTCTTAAAGACACACGGAAAGAAACCTACCAAAAAACAGCTTCAGAGATTTGCTAATTTTCCTCCCCAACATGTACTTCCTCCACCTGAACTAATGATACAAAGTCAAGATCTGATGTAATAAAAATGAATTTCTACACTCGTTAGTAAGGTTTAGTGATTTCCTTGTATTCATTGCGTGATAACATAATCAAATCCAGATGTACTGTGATTTTAATGAAGGGAAAAGACGCATCAGTAACAAATTACCAAAGTCAGCACAATTGTTGTTGTGTCAAAGTTCAAGATCATAGACAGGAATAACACGTTTTGTATCCGTATCAAAATGGCTGGACGTTCGCAAGTAAAGAATTTAATCACGGCAGTGAATTCAAAGTAAGTATTCTGTGAATGCATTTCCCTTCCAACAATTAAATAATTTGTATTCAAAAGGTGTCGCTGCCCTGCCCACTCGCAAGCTTTTTCTGGACCTTTGTATTTGACTCCTAATGGCAAAAGTCTTCAGACAACTACTGCCCCGACTACGGATTATGCTTTTGAGGTTTGTATTCTATAGGGATCCAAGTAGCTTGGAAAAGAGAGCTATCTTAGAATCCTATTGTAGAAATATGGTGCAGAAGCAGTAGTAAAGAATCGGTAGAAGAAGGTAGTAGGATTGCATTTGTGATGCTTACTGCTCTGCCATGCATTTTCTGAAGGCTCCTACTGCTTTCTCTCCTTCTATTCCTTATCCGGATGCTTTCAACGTTTTGCAATTGTCCTATAAATATTTCTCTACTAGATGGCATGCTCCAATATTCGGTATGGAGTTGGTGTTACTCAAGAAGTGGGCATGGATTTGGCCAACTTGAAGGCTAAAAAAGTTGGAGTCTATACGGACAAGACTGTGGCCACATTACCTGCCATGAAGACTACTCTGGAATCTTTGAATCAATCCAACATCAACTTTAAGGTAGGTAATCAATAATGAATGGTGTTTTCAGAGATTTGAAATATTTGAAATGTTTAAAGGTTTATGATGATGTGCGAGTGGAACCAACGGATGAAAGCTTTAAAAAAGCAGCTGATTTTGCCAAACAAGAAAAGTTTGATGCTTTTTTGGCAGTGGGAGGAGGATCGGTTATGGACACCTGCAAAGCAGCCAATTTGTACTCATCTGATCCGGAAGCTGATTTCTTGGACTATGTCAATGCACCTATAGGCAAAGGCAAGCCGGTCACTGTCCCTTTGAAGCCTTTGCTGGCCAGTAAGTGTCTCTAAGAATTAGAAAGCAGCCTTGACAACTATTTGAATAATAATTTGTTTTAGTTCCAACAACGGCTGGAACGGGTAGTGAAACAACAGGAGTGGCCATCTTTGACTATTTGCCAATGCAAGCCAAAACTGGGATTGGTAACCGTGCTTTAAGACCTCTGTTGGGCTTGGTGGATCCTTTGCATACTTTGACTATGCCTGAAAGAGTCACAGCCTTTAGTGGGTGAGTAGTGGTGTGTCCCTTTTCCATCTAGAACATCATCATCTCAGACTAGAACGGGAAAAGCAAACATCATCGTTGCGTGTAAACAACCTTCAGTTTCTATGCTTCTTCCTTAGAAACATCTTTGCCATCCAGTGGACTGGCACTGCTGCAGAAAGATAATCTTTCAAAACAAAGATAAACCTTGGTGCTGGGGGTTCCTACTGAATTACTTTCATATTATTAGGTTTGATGTGTTATGCCATGCCATGGAGTCTTTCACCGCTATCCATTACACTGAGCGCTCCCCTCGCCCTACCAATCCCCTGTTACGCCCTGCTTACCAAGGTTCAAATCCGATATCTGATGTGTGGTCAAAACATGCCCTGGGAATCATTAACAAGTACTTTAAGCGGGCTGTCTACAATCCAGACGATATTGAGGCCAGATCACAAATGCATTTGGCCTCCACCTTTGCAGGTTAGAGTGAATATGTTTTGGTAGAGTAGTTCTGAATGACGTAGGAAAAAAGAGATGCTGGATTATTGCTTTTTCAACCAGCTTCCCTTCCTGACTTTCTACTCCTCCTGCATGCCTGCTGCTCCTGAAATTGATTGATTAATGACTGACCTACTTTCAGATGTCAGGCCTACATTAACTACATTTATAGGGCCTATTAATGATTGCTTTCTCCCTCTCAGGCATTGGATTTGGCAATGCTGGATGTCACTTATGCCATGGTTTGTCCTACTCCATTGCTGGTATGGCTCGCAATTTTAACCCAGAAGGTTATGACAAAGACAAAGCCATCATTCCTCATGGACTCTCTGTTGTCATCACTGCACCAGCAGTTTTCAATTTCACGGGTAAGCCTTGCAGAGAGCTACTACAGCAAAACTTTCTTCTTCTCACTTCTTTTTTTGCCAGTGGTCAAACAGCAAGAAAGACAAGAATCGATGCAGAGCATTCTTGGGATGCTCCATTGCTCCTCAGAAAGTACGATTGGTACATCAATCCAAGAATAAGAAGAAAGTAATATCCTCTTTGAGAAGTGAAAAAGTTTGGAAAGTTACTAGAGACTTTGGGATGGAACCGATGAAACCTACTTTTAAGCCTCATTCTTCCTTCTTTTAGCTCCCATGTGTCCCGAGAGGCACTTAGAGGCGTCCCAACTCCTAGGCTCTGAGGTGCAAAACCCCAAAAAGGCGGATGCGGGACAAATCACCGCAGATGTCGTGAGGAAATACATGCACATGGTAACATCACATCATTAGCTTGTATCCAAACAGATACATCATTTACTAAAAAGAAAAGAGACTAGTGCCAAGAAGAAAGGAGTACTATAGATAGCAGAGTAGACTCACTGGAGAGTGAAAAAACTCTCCTTTCACTGGAAATGAATGAACATTTTTTTTTAGAGTCAGAGTGTTACTACTTGTAAATTGGCTTGGCAGAAATGGTGCAGAAGGATTCTGTTAAAATATTGATGTTTAACTCTGTCATGGAGAAGGAAATTGAATCATTAATTATTGATTTATGTTTTCAGATGGAGATTCCTGACGGTTTGTTAGCCTTGAACTTTACTGCTGACGATGTTCCAAACTTGGTCAAAGGAGCCATTCCTCAGGTATGAAAATACACTGCTATATTTGAGTAGGACATTACTCTTTTGAAGGATTATTACTTTGCAGGATCGTGTGAACAAGTTGGCACCTCGGCCCCAAACAGAAGAAGATCTTACTGCTCTCTATGAGAACTCTCTCAGAGTCTATTAGGAAATAAACTTGTACAGCTGTAGTTCCTCTTAATTTGAGTTGAGCTCTCTCGCATCAACCTTCTCCTTCTTTGGTCTTCATCTCATCCTCTTCTCTCAATGCCATCAAAAAAGTTACAGACAAACAAACTTCTGTGGCTTGATTTACATAGACAAAACTATTTCTTGACAGTCTGACTCTGAAGAAGACGAGAAACATCAGGGAACATTTTTAGAAAAGAGAACCATATCATAGTTTTGATCTTTACTATCATGATTGTTTGTTACAACCTTGCTTTGAAGTTGGTGATGTGCTTAGAAAAATCCAATACTTCTTTCTTCTCATCTTTCCCCTCTCATCTTGAATGCACAACAAGAAGGTGGAAGAGGCAAAAGGAGACCCTTGCTTCTGCTACCACCACCATTGGTAAGAAAAGAGGGAAAGGGCTCCCTGAAGAATAACTACTGCAGTACTATTGCCTTTCTTCCTCAACTCCAAGTCCAAAGTATAAAAGCTGCCAGCTACCTACCTCTGCTATATGCTGTGGAGCTGGAGGTGGAATAGTATAGTCCAGAAAGTCATAATTCATGTCTTTACTCTTTTTTCAAAGGTGGGGTTACATGGAGTTACATTACATTCTCTAGTTGAGTAATGCAACCAATCTATCATGTTTGACTATTTAGTATTCTATGGAGAATAGTATGGAACCCTAACCTGCGTCCTGCTCTAGCAAGAAACTTGCTATAACTTAGTCTTCTTGCACATTTGCTACTCTAAGTTTTCACTGGTGGACCATAATTTCTAAAAGGTAGTACCTTTCTAAGAATTGGTCCATGACTCAAGGAAGAAGCTTACTTAAGCAGTGAGCAATGAATGACTAAGCTTTTCATAACAAAGGTACCTCATTACCTTAATGACTCCTTCTCCATAAAAGTCTAATTGTGCCAACAAGCAAAGTACAGCTTTTTAGATTAGATCGCAAGGTCTAAAGGTCACAACCACCATTTGCAATTTGACAAATTACTGGTTCCAGATGTTGTGGTCAGCAGAGGAGAAAAGGAACCTAACATCAAAATTTGGGCTCTTTGTTATGCTGTCAGCGTCTCTTTTCCTTACGCCGGTGCCTCTATGTTCAATTTTTCATGACTTTACACCCATCAACATTTCAGCTTTCTCATTCATGCCACAATACCATTTTTGATAGAATCGGCGGCGCTGCTGCCACACCCGCTGCTAAGCAAGTGAGAGAGTCTCAACGCTTTAAAAAGCTTCAGCTGTTTGTATCCATTGCATCAAAGCTATAGAGAAAAAAAAGTCCGATTTTTTCGTTCCTTTCTCTGTTTCTCTAGAAGATGCATTCTTCCTTTTTCTTCTCCCCCGGTCATGAAGAATGGCTTGCAAGCCTCCCTTTTCTTAGCTGCAACCATTTAGCAGTGAGCTCTCATTCCTGCGATGACGTCGCGCGTGCGCTTTCTTACCTAAAACGTCAGAATAGGACACAACCGATATCTACCATCGTCTTTACCTAGAAAGATAAACATCATTGCATCAGGTATAAAAAGAGATAACATGAAAAAAATCCCCAAAGTATTTTCGATATTTATGGTGTTGTCTTCAAAGTAGATGAAAGCCTTGTTTTAATTGTGTAAACCTTTTACTGCTAAACCCTAATTGGCACTGGTATATGGGCCATGCTTTCATTTTGACATTGCTTATGTTATGGCCATTTTGTCAATTAGCTCTAGATGTAGATCATTAGGACGCTAATGGCACATCACTAATGACTAATCACACTTTCGAGGCAGTGTCTCGTTTGATGCCTAGTGTCCTAGTGAGCAGAGAGTCGCTTTCGCGGCACCGTTGAAGCTCCAACTCGGCTCACCACCAATTGCTTCGACGACGACGACGTCGGCAGCAGCAACGCCGAGAGCTTTTACAGTGTGGTCTAGTGTAGCATAGCTGAGAGACCATTCCTTTATGAACTAAAATAAAGAAGACCAAAAGAATTGAAATAACCATGAAGTTCAGTGAAAGTGAAAGTTTGACTTGAAAACTTCAGTATTGTCAAAAACATTGTAGCTTTTAGAAGGTAAGCATATACTAAAATCTTTTCAAATGTCAAAAAATGTCAAACAGTAGTACGTACGATACAGAATACAGAATACAGGTAGTACAGTCTAGACTACAAACGTGTCATTTAATCTTATAATTAGGATGTTCTTAGACTCTCTATACGGATAGAGAGTCTAACAAGTTTTTCCTTGCTAGATGATGCGTGGTGATTGTAATTAGACCAAGAGCAACTCAAGCCAAGAAAGTAGATGTATTACTAATTCCTACTTACTACTAATTGTAAGGTATGCACTATGCAACCAAAGTTAGTCTTGCTTACTTCTAAGTTTGTTTGTACGCACAGTTGTACAAAAAAGGAGTATTTTCAAAGCTGAATGAAGTATTCTAAATCCCTACTAAAATATGCAGAATTGAAAACAGAAGCAAGCAGGCCTTTCTATTCTAAGCCTCTCTACTACATCATGTTAGAAGCAAACAAAATCGAGTTCCCAGCGAGGAGAAAATTACATCAAAGTTTCAATCTGCTGCATGCCACTTCCAGCCTTTCAAAAGTTTACAAAAAATCTCTTCAAACATGAGCAAAGAAAGAAAGAACGTTACACGACACAATCAGATCAATAACTGTCACCGACTGCTACTAAAATGAAGTGAAAGTCACTTTTATACTGCAGACGCTGCTATTACTTTCCCAACATGTTGTAGTCTGGATCAACTTCTCAGAAGTCCTTCACAGAGATCTAAATCCTATTTTTAGAACTTTGCAAATACTTGTGTTGGTTTAAACGATGTCCAGCTGCTTTTCAAAGACCAGGCAGGAGTGTACAAAGGTAAAGATGGCCTTTGAAGTGTAGGTGAAAGGCTGCAGTCAGTGGTGGTAGTACATCTGCCATGCCAGTAGAAAGAGAAGGTGGCTTTCAATTCAAAGGCCAACCCAAATTTTTTTCTGATGTAGTACTTCTAGTACCGAGTTGCAGAGCTAAAAAAAGTGAAAGTAGTGTTTCAAGAAGAATTTCAAATGAGAACGGAATTGAAAAACCTTGTTTCTTCAAAGTTTTAGGCCTTGTAGAACTGCGTGTCAAGAATCTCCAAAGGACAAAAGCCTTTGAAAATTAAAGAAAGTTTTTCACTGTACTAGGCCTAACTGAAATGGAGAGCTTTGCCGTACACGGTACAACAGCAGCATTATAAAAATTTGTAAAAGTTTCTTTGTTCAGTGAAAATGATGATGGCTTTTTTGTATGCTTACCTGAGAAAGCAGTGGAAGCAGCGGAAAAAGTGGTTTTGTGGATGGAAAAACGGGTCACTTTTTTTCACCCGGGTGGCGCCTTTCTCAAAACAAGGGCAAGGCCATAAATGACGTCACGAATGGCACGCAAAGGCAATTGATCCTCAGAACGTGGCCTCTTTTCCCAATTTTTGCGGGGAAAATGGAACCCCCAATTTTGTAGAATAATCGCTGATTCATTGTTGATTGTTTACCTTTTGTTTTCAAACTTCAATGACGTATCGATATTAGACCACTGACCAGTACGTGTTTGAAAAGCATGAAAAGATCAAGTTGGCCTCATAGGTTTTTTCCAAAGTTATCTAATATATATTCATAATATTTCGTAAAGCCGACCCAGAAAGTTATAAATAAAATGTAATGTTGTAAAGTTTTTAAATCAAAATATTTATGAAGTTCGGTGCCTGAAATTTTTCGAACAAATATCAAAAACTGAGAGGATAAACAAACCAAAACAAAAGATAATTTTTTAAACTTTTTCATATTTCAGGTTTGCTCAAGAGACTATCACGTGGAAAGCTTCGTTGTAGGAAGTAAGACAGACGAGTTTTTGTTCTGTCAGCCTCAATTTTCAGTGATATTAGCCAAGTGTTGCCTTTTTATCTCTGACCATATCATCATCACCAACATGCATGACACCAACAGCAACAGCCGCCGCATTTACGCCATCGCTACAAATCAGCTCAAACGAACTGCAGACACCTCCATCACTATAAGCTGCACAGAAGAAGCATCATTCCCAGGAAATGAAAGTCATTCCCAAGTCAATATAGAACTAAGAGAAAGCAAGCATGGCATATAGATGATGATTTCGTAATACTACTTCTTCTCTTTATAATATCAATAGAAACTAAAAAGAAAATGACATTTGAATTGGGAATGACTTTGGATCTCTTTGTCAGTTCTTGAGAAGTCATGTTGATGCATTCAACGCCTGCCACTAGCAGCCAACCGACCGCCAGCGCCAGCAGCCGGTCAGCTGTTAGCTCCATGTCCGGCACAGATCCACCACCACCGCGCATCATGACTTCCTCCCCGGCAGGCCATTCCATCGGTGTCACGTACTCCACCAGTGGTGGTGGCGGGCCGGGACATGAAAACAGCAGCATTCCTGTCAACACGCGGGCTGCTACTTTGAGTGCGTTGGGAAGCAGCATAGGAAGTTCAGGTGGTGGTCAGTCTGATTCTGGTTTTGCCGCCTCAACAAGTTCGGGTTTTGGTCCGGGGAGTTCATCTACAGGATCTACGTCCGGTGTAGCACCCAACAAACCGGATTTGTCTCATTTGACACCGGAGGAACGAGCTATAATAGAAGATGTGATGCATCGACAGCACCGAGAAGAAAATAAAGAATATGAGTTCCTCAGGTAAGCAAGTACACATTATGTTGTAAAGCCACTTGAAATGTCTAGAGGATCTTTTCTACTACATTTTGGCCTCTTTTAAAAGCGATTTTCCCAAGGCAAAAGTGCACAAGAATTCATCGGCAATTGAGCTTAAGAAATGAAAGAGAATGGTCCTTGAAAGAAATTTTGCATTTGCATTTTACTGGTGCTGCTTGGCTGCCTCTTTTCAGAATCATAAATGTTAGAGTCCAGTATGTAGTATGTGTACATAGTAGCAGAATTCTATTACAGAATTCAAAATAGAGTAGTACTCCTCTATTTGACAGTAGTGATTCTAGGCTTTATCTCTGCCGCAGTTTCTTTAACACAAGTACTACCATATACGCGCACAGGCAGCAGCAGTAGCGTGCACGCATACTACTCTTCCTCTTCTTCTTCGATGCTCGCACGGAGCTCTACTTTTGATGCAAATTGCATTTTCTATATTGCCATCAAATATGCAGGCACGGAAAGAACCAATTTCAACTTTTCTACGCTTACTAGTACAAAACTCAAAGTTTGATATATCCAAGACAGAAAAAAAGGAAAGATTTGATTTCTTTCTTGTGCAAAAGCAAAGCAGAGAAGAAGATGTCAGTGCCATTTGCGGAATCACTTTTTCCTCCTCCAAATCTTTTGCAATAAACCTCAATTGACATTGACTCCATCAAGCTACAATTGCACCCTGATTGAAGAGAAAGAAAATGAATGGAGTTGTTACTTGTTATAGCGTAAATCCGGTGATAGTAGTACTAGAACTAGACAGCAAGATGGTCTAACAAGACTTATTATTGTGTCCCTGAAAATGATTGGTTGTAGCAGTGTAGCTGGGGTTGAGCACCGAACAGTCACTCACTCACAAAAAAGGGCCAAAGTGGAACAAAAACAGGAAAGATGGCCTTCAATCAAGCGAAAGAAGGAGGAAAACTCAGAAGGAAAAAAATCACTTAAGAAAACATGAGGTTTGCACAAAAAAGGGACACCAGATCTAACAGCCAGAGAAGAAGAAGGAGGAGCATGAGCATGGCAAAGCAGAACCAGCAGCAAAGTGGGAAGATTTTAGGACCAACCACAGCAGCAGCCTTCAACCCAAAGAGGCTGCTGGTGCTACTGCACTGCAGTGCAATTGCATTTTTATTTTGCCTACTGCTGCTCTGCTGCCAAAACGAGGAGGAAATATTGGGCCTCATAATAGTCAAGGCTATCTAGGACAGATCCAAACCTTATGGCACACCACAAACTAAAAAGACCTTTGACAATACATATTTGATGATCATGATCGTCATTGATCAGCTCTATATTGCTTTCTAGAAAGTTTCTTCAACGGTTTCCGAAATTACATTTGCTTGAATGAATTTCTACATCCATCTTATGTACAATTTCCTTGCCTTGAGGAATTTGAGCCAAACTGTATATTTGAGCTTGCCAAGAAAGCTCAAAATAATTGTATATAGTTGTGCAGCTGCTGGACCAGGATTTGAGCCAGAGCAACTTTGGTTGAGGGGCCTTAGAAAGTCTTAAAAAAATCTATGTTGCTACTGTTGTTACTGTGCTCGTGCTGGCCCTAGCTGCGAACAAGCCAAGAGCCAAATAAAAGTGACACATAACTTTTGCTTTTTTATTCTATCCAAAGTAAAGACGTCTTACTGTCCTATTTCTTATATTTTTGTGCAAAAAAGGAAGAAGAAGCAGTGCTGCTGCATGCAGCACCCCAAAAAATGGTTCTATAACTGATGATATTTTATCCAACTTTTGAAAAGTCAATCTTATCAGGTTTTGGTCTCGAACTCTCATAATTCTTTTTGTTCAATCCAGTTTCTGACATTTTTATTCTGACGCATTTTCCTGCTACTATAACAAAGAACAACGAAAATGCATAGGAAGCTTAGAAAAAAGGCAGCAGTGCTGCTGTGCTTACTGCTGCTTCTCGTGTAGTAGTGAAGCTGCTGAGGAAAGAGTAGCTGGAGCACAAAAAGGGCATTGCCTAAAATACTACTTTTCTCTTTTCCAATTCGCGCCTATGCCAACCAAGGCACTACTACTACTAACTTGACTGCAAGAATACTAACGAGAGCATAGCTCAAAATGAGAATGGTCTTTTTAAAACAAGTCTTGAAGTAGAGCACTTGCATTATATAGAAATCGCTTTTAGTTGCAAGGAATATGCCCTACCACGGTCTATGTCCAATTATGTCCACTCGTTTTATGGCAGTTCTATTTGGATTTGGCCTTGTGAAGTGATAGCATCAGTTGCTGCTGTTGTAGTAATGGTAGTAAAAGTGCATCTTTGGCTCTAGATTTTATAGCATAGCGAGGATCTGAGCACAAAAAGAGGACTCAATTAGCCTTCTACTCGCAAAAGAGGGGAAAGTCCTCTTTGAAACTTTTAAATGAAGCTAAGCACTACTAAGGAAATTGTTCTTCTTTTTCCATCCAACTAGAAGTTTTCAGTGACATATGATGTATGAGTACGGATTTCTGATTTCAGATATATAGCGGAGATGGAAGATTCTTTGTCAAAAGTGTTTTGGGTTTCATTCAGGCAGAAAATAGGGTATCTCTCTATTGTGTACTCCACCCTTTTCCTCCTTCTTCTTCCAACTATTTTGAGACTATGTAGCAGTCAACATAAAATCGATTTTAGAAAGCAATCAAGGTTGACTGATAAGCAACAAAGGCTGGCAAGCAAGCAATGTACTCTACACTCGACGCAAACAACACTAGAACACAAAACTTCTTTTGAAGGTTACTGCCATAAGCTACTACTGCATATTTTTCTTTATTAAAGTGTGAGGGACCCAGCATGATTTAGTAGAAAAGAAAGGCCTACTACTACTCTTCTACTGCTTTCTAAAAAACTTCCTCCATTAAAAACTGGCATCAAAATAATGCCATTAGCTGAGGCAGCAGCAATGGTAGCTTTTAGTAGTCAGCCTGGAAAAGGCTTTTAATCTCCGCTTTTTGAAATTATGGCTGACTTTTCATCAGTTTAAAAAACTTTGAAAGCAGGTAAACTAGTTTCAAAAGACCTAGATAGAGTGTTATACACTGTGCTGCTTTCTATTTTTGCTGTTTTTTGCACTGTAGGTCGTGACATGAGAGAAATGGTCTCATTCTCTTAGATGCACCTTATCTCTTTTCTTGGTGAGATTTCCTGCTTGCTAGGCCACTTCTTCCATGCAACACACTGTACCATTTGGCCTAGAAAGACAGTCAGAAATACCTCCAAAGGAGTGAAAGCATTTCAAATACATTTAATCCATTGAATATAGATCTTGGCCTAAGCTACCACCACCAGCACTGATTGTTTCTTTTGCAACTTGTGCTCTTTCTTATCGCCTCCTTTTTTTCACTAAGGTGAAATCTGGAGGGTTCCAAAACTTGGTGAAGGAGAAAGTTTCTAACATGGAAACTTTGACATTTGCCCTGCCTTTTCAAAGGGAAACCAAAGATTTTCTTATACATAGTAAGCCACACGACGTATGAAAGTTCAAAATAATCCTGAGAACCTTGACATTGAAATTACTCTCTCAATGTCAAATCTCCTAAAAGAAAAGAGCACTTTACGTAGAAGACAAACTTTTTGGGACTGAAAGAAGAAGTAAAGAGTGATCACTCAATTTTCTTTAAAGCTGCTCAATCAAGTAGACTAGGAAGGATAGAAGAGATGAGCTTAGACTTCCATAAAGAAGAAGAAGCACTCGATTCCCCCTAAAAACACCTCCCGAGTAAACAATAGTGGAGAAAGAACAGATCCTAACAAAAGCTTTCCTTGGGGAAAGAATGGAAGAAGCTACCACTACTCAGCTAGACCTAGAGGCACTGGCTCTGCTTCTACCATAGTACATTCATTGGCCTTAGAAAAAGGAATTACCAATACGTATTCTTCTCTCCTGAGTCCTTCTGAATGTATTCTAGTTGTATCAAAACGTTCTGGTTTTAGATTAGGCCTACTAGGCCTACTTTCTCTGATGCTGCTTGTTCCTTTTGTTTCTTTTAAAGATGCCATTTGGAAATACAGTTTGCTTTCATCTCTTTCTAAACTTGAGTGGGTAATGACCCTTACAGTCTCTGTACTAATGTAAGAGCCCCCTTCTTCTTTCCCCAGTGGACCTTCTATTGATGTAATTAAGCAACAACCTACCATAGAGAGCATTGAACAGTCTCTATCCTTGCTTTGAATATCCATTTTTGTAAAGAGCATTAGTCTGCTGTATCTGCTGCTATGCTCGAAAATCCATTAGGCAGTAGTCCAGTCATCGTATTCGTATAGGCCTAATACATCTCAATCCGGTATTGAAAGACCCAAAAGTCCAATATTATAGACTATATCTCCAACATAGAGGATTACATTACTGTAATACTGTATCCACTGCTGTATCATGCAAAGTCACTTCTCCTCATGCCAAGATATCCACTAGCCAGAGAATTTTCTTTTCCGTTTTCAATTAGGGGAAATACAGCAGTAGCCAGTAGTACATATCATAATGTAGAGGTTGGGGGATTTATGAGCGTAAAGATTTGCGAAGCAAAACACTGCTGGTTGCCAGTAGTGCATCTTGATGTTTGCTAAGAAAGTCTAAAGTAATTTGCACAAATTGGAAAAACTTTAAATGCATAGCCCTTAGGGTATTAGAAAAGTTCTATCTACATTTCTATAGTAGTACTTCTCGTAGTTCAACACAAGACAATCTACTAAATAATCTCTTCTTTATTGTCTTACAGGCAAAAACAAACGGAAGTGACTCGATTAGAAGAGCAAATCAGAGTCAAAGCGGAAGAACAAAGACGTGCCGGTCAAAGCCTGGATTCGACATGTCAAATTTGCTTGAAAACAAAGTTTGCTGATGGTGTAGGTCATACCTGCAATTACTGTAATGTGCGTTGTTGTGCTCGATGTGGAGGAAAAGTTGCCCTGAGATCCAGCAAGGTGAGTGATACACTCCATCAGGCTTGCGACTAACATTGTTCCTTACTTCCCTAATTACAAAAGTTGAGGAAAATGCTTCAAAAATACTCCCTTGGATCTTTAGAAAGCATTGATTTGAATGTTCTCTATGTGCAATAAGCTTTGTTAGTTAGTCAGTCAACATCAAATGTTGTCTATGTTTACACACACACTTGTGACATACGAGCATATGTATAAAGAAGGCGACATAAGTGTGTCCTTGGAAACGACTACTACTTATCAGCAAAAAGGGACAATTTTCGTGTGCTTTCTTTTTCCTTTTCAATATTACTTCTTCTTGGCTTTTATGTTACACCACAAAGTTTTTCCTTTCAGATGATTTGGGTTTGCATATTATGCAGAAAGAAGCAGGAATTGCTCATCAAAACGGGGACATGGATGCATAGCACGGCTGAAATGAGCAGTGATCCCATTTTAAGAAGAATGGAACAAGATATGGCTGCCACGCCCACCTCCTCTATACCCACCAGTTCTAAAATGGGCGGAGCGGGTGGCAGTAACGTTTCTACACCGCAAAACGTACCACTCAGTCCTGCCGCTTCCTCCATATCCAGCCTTTTTTCTAAAGCTATGTCCTTAACGGGCACTCCAACTAATCCTTTTCCGCCAACTCGGCCACACCCACCACCTCAATTTTCACACCCAGTGGGTGTCAGCAATGTTGTTCGTCAGCGATCTTTAGACTCCAGCGACTCGGGAATGAGTCCAAGTTACCCAATGCGCCCACAATCAAGAATGGCCCGCCACATGCCCATGGATGATGAGCCTCAGTCAGGCGGAGAAGCCACGCCCACAGTTGCCTTCCCCACCCCCACATATCATCAACCTCCACCCCCAGCTCCTTCTCAACCTACAACTACCCGATTTCGTCCCCCTATCCGAGGCTCAAGGCCTTATTTGACCCGGGGCCACAGTCTGGGCGATTCTGGCCCACTGAGCCCAGGGGTTTCGTCTAGCATTAGTTTTCAAGCTCGCCCAACGCCCATCCGTTCAACGGTTATAGACTCTAGCATTCCAGTCAACGTGCCTAGCCCTGGTAAGTATTTCTTTGATTACTTCCTAAGTACCTAAAACTAATTTTGATAATGTTTATGAATAGGTCGGTATCAACACAGTCACTCATTTCAAATCGAATCAATGAGTGCTCCAGAAGACTGTGGCGATCCCAATTATCCTTTGTATCCTCGCGTTCTCGTCTCCGACTCGGAAGCACGGGATACCTGCCCACCCCTGGAAGGCCACATGCCGGTCATCAGCGCGGGCGCTAACGCTGGCATTTCGTACAACGACAACAATTCTCGCGGCCTTCTGGCTCCCCGGACAATCCGATCTTCGTCTTCTGGACGTCGAAAACTTGACAATACATTTCGGACAGATAGCTTATCTAGTGACCAAAGTGAGTGCCTTTCCTCCCGCCCACCCCCACCCAAGCCGCATAAGGTGAAAAAGCACGGCCACGCCCCTCACCGGGGGAGTGGTCGTCCTTTTGGCGTTTCAAGCTCGGACGAAGAGATTCGTTCGACGCCTGAATGTACTTCATGCGGTGAGGAAGAGATGGAGAGTGAATCCGTATCGGAAAAAGGTAAGCCGACACTTCCTTCATTTTTCATTATAAGACCAAGACAGATTCACATTGGATTATTTGGTTGAAGATGAGAAGGCTCACTGTCTAATCAGAGTCGCAAAATCTATGACCAAACAATGCATTGTGTTCAATGTCAAATTACAATCTATTCTATGCTATGAGAAGAGCTAGATACCAACTTTTCTGTGTACTAAGCGCAAATTCTACAACTTTCCCTGAAGAACTAACTTTTGTTCTTCTTCCACGACTCTACTGTGCTTCTAACGTTCTTAGAATAAGTCAAGTCCCTCCTTTTGAAGGCACTAATTAGACTTGAAGGTCAACATCTAGAAAATCAAAGACCAGAGTCCTCTAATACTATTTTCTAATCATCAGATCATGTTTAGAGTTGTACTATGCTGATCGTGGTTTTAGCTGAGGTTTCGTGTGTTTTGTCACCAAACTTTGCGTTACAAAAAAGTTTTCAACAAATAACACTGAAGCGCGCGCGCGGACAACAAAGAATGTATAATGCGCGTGCGCGCATGTCCTTGTAATGCAGTAGCAGCTGTTGTACCAAGTATGTAAGAGCAGCTGCTGGTGCAAACAAGGCTTTCTGCAAGGCCAGACACGTTGTTCAGCTGTTGTTAGAAAGGCCTTTGCGCTTTGGCAGAAGAAGCGAGAGAAAGCAAGCTCCTTTTTTTTCAAAGGGCAGAACCGAGTCAGAGACACGGGGGATTTTAATAGAAAACTACACATGCCAATTATCTCAACTGGTAAAAACTCGGTAAACTGAGATTTTTACCCAAATGAAATACTTATTACCATCTTGGACTCGAATTTGAACCAAAGTACCAGATACTAGTAAATAGATGGTTGTTGGATCATAGGTGGCACCGCTCTGTAAAATTAGTCTTGAGGAAATGCGATGTTCAATAAGGAGATGTTTTCTTGGTGTTGGTTCCTCCTCTCTAAAAATAGAAAATTCAATACAAACAATGTTTGTAAGCTACATCTCTGTATTGCTGTAAGATACTGCGGCATGTTTTTTGCGTCTCCTACCCATAGCAACAAATGGTGGAATCGATGAAATTTGCGCGTCCCCCCGGCGGCGGTGTTGTCGGGTGGCTGCTGAAGGCTCAACTTGAGTGACCTCGATAGTTTCCCCTCAAGTTTGTACAGTGCAGGCTTGTGCTCTAGCTCGGGAAAAGTTTCTCCATCTATTAAGATTTCAAATATTTTTGACCACTAGACCCTTTTTGGCCTGGAAGATGTAGCATGCAGCTCTGATTTGAATCAATTCTAGGCCCAGAGTATGGATTGAGAACATTGCCCTAAAGGAGCCTTACGACTCGGTCTTTTGTAAGCAAAGGCCGAAAAGGCTGGATTGGGACCAAAAATAGATTTTCGCGCTACTACACCGCAGGAGGAGGCTGCTGCAGCAGTTGTAGCTACTGTCAAACAGTTGGCGCACGCTGTCCGCGAAAAAAGAGTGCACGCGGAATTTCATTGAGTTTTCTACCTAAGAATGAACTCCAATGACCCGATATATTTTTGGCCTTAGTCTTGACGTAGTAACTGCGGTTTGCACCATTGCTGCAGCAATTCATCCTGCTGTGAAATGCTAATAATTCAGAGGGGTTTTTTTCTTGTACATGAATATTCTAAATGAGAGAAGAAAATGTCGCAAGTTTTTTGACCGCGATTAGCGAAGCCGCTGTCGCGATTTTAGTCGCGATCACTGAAACTTTTTTTGTTAAATGGGTCTGCTTTCAAGAAGTGACAAAATTAATCGCAGTCCTAGACTTGGAGATTATTTTTCCTTCTTTTGCTTCAATGCAGCAGAATCCCAGCTCCAGTCCATATTATCAAATGTTGCCGGCGGAGAATTTATGAAAGGAAGTGTCGCGACAAGTACTACTGTGTCATTGATTATGCAGAAGGAAATGTACAAGACAAAAAGTCTCAAGGGACGGACACTTTAGCTCCTCTGTTACGCAAGATTGGCCACTTATGACTCAGAATAAGAAGCAGACATGGATGGTAGTACATGGTAGTTATAGGGGATGAAGCAGGACGAGAGCGAGGGACACCCTATGACATAACAGTAAAGAACACTTGAATTCATTCATGTCTTCGTGCTTCCATCGCGCACAATGTGTTACAGCTTTTCAAAAAACCTCTCTCTCGGTAGTTCCTCATTTTAACTGGAAATTCCTTGCCCTTCCCCCTAGCAAAAATCCTTTGGTTTTACCTTGGTATGTCAGGACTCAGGACTAAGAAAGCAGTGTTCTGATCAACATAAAGTACACTGTTAAACAGTTCTCTTGAGTGAAAAAAGGCAACGTGAGCTCAGTGTTTTTCTCTCCAGAGCAGCAGCAGCTCATTTCTAATACTTTTGCTGCAGTAGAACTCAATCCCCTCTGGGAAAAAGTAGGAACAAGACTGAAACTTTTGGCCTCTCCTTTGTCGTCGTCCTCGGCTGCTCTCTGGTCTTTGTCTGTTATGTCAAAATGGCAAGCTTATCGTCATCATCATAGTCTTTGTTGTTGTTGTTATGTCGCCAAGTACCATTCTTATTCTTGGAAGTAGGCCTTCTTCTTTTCCTTGTACTAGAGCTAGCAACTAGCTCTTTGTTAGCAATTAACCTCCAATAGCTGACGTCATGCTGGGCCAATGATCCTAATTTTCTACAGAAAATGTCTCATGAACATAAGTCATTCATTGCCATAGTCAATGTTTGTTTCAAATACATATGTATATGTATTCTCTCAGCAACGAAATACAGTTGTTCCAAGTGCTTCTTTCATACGTAATAATGATTGTACATGTAAAACACCTTCTTCCTTACATATTCGTTTCGGCAGTATTATATCCGTATTATATTGGATGACTGGATGTATTTTGGTACGGCTGCTCCTTCTTTCAAATCTATTTTGATCTGCTGTTCCAAAAGAGTACCAAATTCACATTTGATCTTCTTCGAGTGAAGCTATTTTTGGCAAGCTTTACTACTCATACCTACTTCTGCTTACACTTTCTAAAAAAAGGATTTTTGATATGATCCGACGAAAATGTGTTCTACGGCAGACACGTGCCATTACTACTGCTCCTGAACTGATGCTGCGCCTCGTAATACCGTTGCGTCATCTGAAATTTTCTTTTGAGTCAGCACTGCTTGTATTGCATTCATGCCTATTTTATGAATGAATGAATTTTCAAACAACAAAAATATCATCATTCAAGAACTTCTTTTAATGAACATAGAAGAAGCACTTGAACTTGGAATAAAAAGTACTTGTAGTATACTATAGCTGTCAAATTAGGGTAGTGATTACTACCTTTCAGGCATTGCCAACAGTGTTGTAGTATAGTAGCTTTGCTACAACTACATTGAAAATGTAATGAAAATTACATGATGTTGTTCTCTAACGTCCTTGAAAGATAAAGCAGCAGGTAAAGCTTCATTCATAGCTCTAGAAGTACTACAGAACTACTAAGCTACACTCTATACTACAGTGCTTCGACAAAAAAGAAGAAAATAGGAGAGAGAATACGTCTTTAGCGTGTGTATTCCGTATGTGTATTCGTGATTAGAGAAGTAGTAGTGGAAGTGAAGGATTTAAGGAGGAGTCCCCTTCTGGAGGATTTCTCGATAGCTGTTTCGGCTTTTCTGTTGTCTTAGCTTAGGTCATCAGGACAGCAGCAGCTCATTCTGCAACATTGAAATGAGCATAATGATGATGATGCCATGAATGGCAGTGACGTCAGGAAGGATCCACAAAGCTGGAAAACAGTGTTCCCAGATACACACAGACTCGTACTGTGCCTTGGTGGCAACGACGAGGGCGGCATAGTAGCACTGGAGGCACATGGATTAATTAGCTCTATTATGTATTATTCAGTTACCC
The DNA here is from genome assembly GCA_900157175.1 of Oithona nana. Classification (NCBI taxonomy): domain Eukaryota; kingdom Metazoa; phylum Arthropoda; class Copepoda; order Cyclopoida; family Oithonidae; genus Oithona; species Oithona nana. The sequence goes on from LT727956.1 coordinate 172,213, forward strand.
TTGAGCTTTCTAATTTTTCCACTAAGCAACGAAGACGAAGGACCCATGTACTGCTACCTACCTATATGGTGCCTTGCCCATTTGTGTACTAGAATACTAGTACAAACAGAAACCGATACTGCAACTCACCTATCTATATGTATTTCCAATTTGTTTTTGACACTCGTCAGTGCTATGTAGTATCCATTACTACTTTTGCTACCTCTTTTCCAAAAGAATAATTGGTTAGCAGAAGCCGTTGAAGAATCATTGTGAAAGCTCTGCTGGAAAAATGTAGCCAAAATCTATTAGTCATTACGGATGTGTATCCACTCAAATTTTTGCACCTTTGTGCTGCTGTAAGTCAATGAATGAAAAATGCCTCTGCTGCCAAAAGAGGCACTCTCTGGTAGCCCTGCAAGGTGTTTCACTTTAGCGCCCCTTCCCTTGAGAGGAGAGGAAGAGTAGGAGGGAGCGGGCCAATAAGGAGAGAAGTACTGGCTCGTATTCGCTACTACACTGAAGCTGATGGCAAATGCATGCAGTAACGCTCCCTTCAGCACTCAGCTTATATGTGTGTACGTACGCGGTCGGTAGTTGCTTGCGTGCGCGCGCTTGCCAACCAATGTATTCGCTCCTGCTTACAGCAGCAGACCTTCTTCTTCTCTACTGTAAGCGCGCGCTCGTGTGCTCTAACAGCAGCAGCCCTACTAAATAAAAGTTTGGTAGCCTAACGACTCGAGGACGTGGAGGACGCTTTGCAAAGGGCCTCGAGAATACTACTAGAAAGCCCTCAAAGTCGCATCGAAGAGAGAGTGTGCGAGAGAGCCTTCGAGCCAAGAAAGAACGTCGACTAAAAAAATTACTACATATGAAAAAAGGCTCTTGTGGTGTGTGTTTTGGCTCTAGCTCTTCTTCGTTGCTCTGCAGCTCTTCTGCTGCCTGCACCTCCTCTGACTCCTTCTTGTGATAGTAAAAATAACATAAACATTGAAGAACATGGCTTAATTGTGATTCTTGAGCATTCAAGTGAGACATTTACAGTTATATCCATCATCACATTTGTTGATTATCAGAACACAACTCAGGTAAACCATAACTACAATTTCAAAAGTAATACACCTGGATTTTATTTTCTGAATCTGGGCAAATGGCAAGCAGAGAGAGACAGAATAATGGTAGACTAGTTCAATGACATTTCAATTGAGGAAAAAGAAAAAAAAATTAATTTAAGGTCTCGAAGGAGAGATAACGTACATAGCTACTACTACCGTGTTCTTGAGAAACTGTCGCATTGCAGCCCGCGAAAAAGAGGCAAAGAAGAATAAGCACAGACACAGTAACTACTCACTAGTCTAAGAAGCAAGCATTCAACTTTTTTGCTTTTGAATGAAGATATTGCAGATATGACTACTGCTGTTGTCACACAGCATGTACATAGAGCAGTGGTACACTTGAAATTCTGCATTGTTTTAATCTGGTTGTACTCTGTACAGAATTGCTAATAAGTCTAGTTGCTTTAGTACACAACAGAGAAGTAGTATTACTATTGTAGTTTTCAGTTGCAGGTATCTTGGTAGGAGGGTAGTGCAAGCTAGCAAAAATGTCCAACTTGAAGCTCTGCTAGTATACTGACTGGTAGTAGAAGGGAGCTTTAGTATTTTTAGAAAGCTACTTACTTTTTTCTGTTTTTTTCGGAAAGAAATGCATAATTTTGAAGGTTGCTTCTACTACAGCTGAAAACTCTCAACAACGAAGGAGGAGGCAGCAGCAGCGAAAGTATATAAGTTAGATAGGGACCAGGAAAACCTTACACTACTCGGTGTAATATTGTGTGTGATACTATTCAAATGGTTTTCACAGTGCCATTTGTTTCCATTTTGAGTGAGTGTATCAGCAAGCTGTCGCAGTGCAGATTTTTCCCTGTCTCATGCATACAGAGTATACCCCTCTACCACTGTTACTACTACATACACATACAGTACTAGTTGTAGGCCTAGGGATCCCGGCAGCAAAATTCGGCAACAGCAGCAAAGGCATGAACAATAGCTGAATTAATGCAAACTAGGCCCTAACGGCAAGCCTCATTGACCAAGACATAAAGCTCAAAACTGTGCTACTACCTCCTTTAACCACGATCAGACAGGCTACAATACATGTGTGTATTCTGTTAGAAGGATGTGTTACAGTAGGTCTTTTTAGGCTCTGACACGCTGCAAGGACCGGTGCAACTTGCAGATCCCCCTACTCAAGAGATCTTAGACGCCAAAATCCAAAAATTTCTGGCGGTAGGTTTATCATCCTGTTGTCATCATCGTTGCTGTTGTGTTCAAATTATTACTACAGTAATACACATCACAAGTCACAACAACAATCAGAATACTACTTCTTTATACTACACCACCCTAATATGGTCACTACTACTACTACACACTGTTACTACTACACAGATGGTTGATTTGGACAGAATATTATTACTCTCTATGCTAAAAATGAATTTAGGAAGCAGAGCATCATCTCATCAGGAATCTAATAGGATTATGTATCTCATCCCCCAATTATCATCATTGCTGTCTCTCTCTTGATTGAAAGTTTAGTTTTGTGCCAGTGTCAGTTCTTTGAATGTATCTGTATTCTCCCTATCCTGTATTCCTCACCTCTAGGAGTTGGCCACGTTCATCATCATCATAGAAACCATCATCAGCAGCATCAGTCCCATCAGAGAAATCAGAATCTGCACTTGCTCCTTGACAACCTCAACAACAATTACAACGATTTACTCAACCAAGAGTACCTTGACAGTACCTTAGATGTTGTTCTTCCCATTGGATCTGGATCATTGACAGCAGGAGGGGTAGAAGAGGATTGGACAACATCAGGCCGCTACCTTCCTTCACAGACGCCGCCCCCCAGCCCCGCGGCCGCGCCTAGTTGCAGCAGCCTCTGGGAGATCCAGGCTGAGTACCATGGTGAGACCACTGGGCTACCTTCGGACCCCGAGGACCAGCAGTATCCGGTGCATGCAGCCGTATCATCAAGTTCAGCAACATTGCAAGGAAGCCGGATCAAGATTTCAAGCAGCTTTGTGGATCGTCTCAGCAGCCAGCTCAGCAGCCTCAGCGGACTCAATAACCAACGAGGAAGCAGTGGTAGCAGTGTCGTTGCTCTCAATGAAACAGCCTTGCACTATGGTAGTCAAGGGAACATCAGCCAGCCTCTTGCAGCAGCCCCATCTTCAGACCAGCGAGAGCCGCAGCCTGAATTGTTGTCGCCTCTGCTTGATCCAACATCGATGCAGCTTGGTCACTCCTTCTCATCAAGCCACAGCCGAGGCAGTAATATCCAACCGACTTCTTCCAGTTATAATAGCAGATCATTCAGTTCATACAACTCCAGACCTCTGTTCACCCGCTCACACTCCGTTCCTGAGCAAACTGACCATACGAAAGCGACGTTGGACCCCAACTTCCCGCTCGACTCGGAGGTCGAAGAGCTCTTTCTAGAGGCTGCAGCCGCCAGCCTCGACAACCCATTGCCTATCACACCTTCGGTAGTGCTTAGCAATCAACACCAAAGATTACTGCAACATCAGCCTTCCTCCAAGCTAACTAGTTTGCGATCAGACGATCACTTGTACTACGCCAGATCAACTCCGCAGCCGCCAATCGCCGTACCTTCCCTTATCAGTGATCGATTCCTAAGATCACATTCTTCAGAGCTACCCACCACTGAAAGGGCGGCAGCCGCTAGAGACCACCTCAGCCTTCTCAATGCCGATCTTCAAGCCGCCGCTAGAGCTAGTAGCCGCTTGACCGCTCGCCACGCTCAAGCAAGACAGCTACGCCAGCTCAAGACCGAGGGCCCGCTCACACTCGGGCGCTCCCTACAACTTGTGACTGAAAACGCTGGCCGTTTTCGAGGAGACAGAAACAGCGGCTCAGCATCAGCTAATCTCAGCAGCTCAAAATACAACAGAAGTGTTCGATTTGACGGTAGCAACCCTGATCACTTGTTACACAGTAGTCTTGGACTCTTAGCGCTTGAAGATGCATGGATGAGTGTGGAGGATGTTCGATCGGGCCGCTGGGCACGTTGGGATGCCCTTGTCAAGCAAGAATCCCAAGACTCTGCCACCCGCGATTCGGGCATAGAAACAGGCTCCTGTTTCACCAGTTCAGAAGACTCCAATCGGGACGTTACCAACCACTACTACCACAAAAAGGTGGTTTATCATCTACTACTCTAACTTCAGCAACAAACAAAATAAGAATCGCAGCAGCATCTTTCTTCTCTCTCTCCTATATGCTCGATCTTAGTCTTAACTTAGCTAGAAACTAGCTAGAAACTGTGTGCTGCACTCTACTAGAACATCAGAACAACAACTGTGTGTCTATGCGATGATTATACAGATGCAATGCTTGAATGACTCACATATACAATCTCAGTCTTGATTAGTATTCTTGCTTCTGTACTACTACTACAACTTCTAACTTCATTGTTGCAGTGCTATTCCAACTTACTCCTACATTTCTCTCTCTCTCTTTCGCTACTATTCCACCACTCTATTGCATTCACTCATGCATGTCGATTGGTATTATAACACCCAAGCTCCATTCCTCCTATTTCCTTGTAGCTCTGAGCTGCTGCAATCATAATCATTTTGCACTCCGTTAGAATAAGAAGAAACAGTTCAAAGTTTCCCCATCCAACACCTTTAGGAGTACGACCCTATTATGTACTGCATCAATGATTATCCTGAAGCTTCTTTCTTTTTTTTTTCATTGTCCCTCTGTGTGTCATTAGATCATCAATGAACAATTGCTTGGCTACTTCAATAGAGCTCCTAGCGGCCGCGGCAGTAGCAAAGCAGTGTTCTAGCTATAGTAGTTGTCCTAGTAGTATCAGTATCAGTAGTTGTATAATGCACGTTGCATTTTCCCTCCCTAGTGCATGCATTCAGCGATTATATTAAACTTTTTTTTTGTTTCACTGTAGCCAATTTTCCTTATTCTTTGCTGTCCAATCAACCATGTCTCACTGCATGGCACTATATACAATGACTACTCCTCAATGAGTAAAACTGAAATAATACATTTTTTTGTATTTCAAGATACATTGCTAATGACACTACATATCATAAACATCATGTGTTTTCAATTTTGTTTGTCAAAACTCTGTTGAACTGACCAATCTTAGGAATTCTGTAAATGGACTGCTGTAATATCCTGAATGGTATAGTTCAACAGGGATGTTTTATCATTGTATTCTGATCTTTGATGAGTGTATTTTGCTTCTTATTTCAGCATCCTGTATCATGGGTGCCCAACGCAGACGGCACCCGTCTTGTGGGGCACATGGTCCTCCACAAGAGAGACAACCTGAGTGGTGGAGCATCGTCCTCCAGTGCTACCATCCTCGGACTCAAAGTTGTTGGCGGGAAAATCCTGCCCAATGGCCGCTATGGAGCTATCATTGAAAAAGTCAAAAAGGGAAGTGCTGCAGATACTGTGGGACATCTATTACCAGGTATGTTGTAGTCCCAAGTACGTTCGGTTATATAAATAGAAGAAGCCTTTGTTGGAACTCTAGACAGTACGTATGTTGTACAAATCAGACAATTTATAGCATTAGCAGTTGTACAGTTTCATCTGCCAAAAGAGCTTCTCTTGACGGATTGACTACTTCAGTCGCTTTTCAAAGATTGCACCGATGGGAGTTGATAATCTGATGATACGATGGAACTCCGGTACATAATAGTACATTAGACAAATCAATCTGATGTCAAAACTTAACATATTTATTCATTGCAGGAGATGAGGTTCTGGAATGGAACGGTCACTCAGTCGTCGGCAAAAGTTACGAAGAAGTTCACGATGTGATCGCCGACTCGCGACTCGATTCCCAAGTGGAGTTGCGAGTGGCCCGACACCTACTGGGTGGCAGTGCAAGCCAAAGTGGCTACCCACCCAGCGCCATCGACCCGCTTACGGGTCGGCCTTGTGACCCTCGCCAGCTCCATCATCAATATTCAGTGCCTGGTTCGTCTTCGCGAGGAGGCCCGCCTTATTCAAGTGTAAACCCGGCCAGTGGCCGGGGAGGCCGAGGTGGGCCGCAAGTGACTTTAAGTGATCCCCTTGGGGGAACAACGCATATGCTAAATCCTCATCATACTGTTTCGAACCATCCTGCAGCCTCCACGAGAATACAGGTAGGTTTTGGCTATACAGTTGCATTCGCTTACATCTCACTACGCCCTTTAGACCAATTTCATACTTATTACTATAACTTAATGGAAAAAAGAGCGAGCGTAGGGAGTCCTTACGAATCAATGATTTTTGATATTGAAAAACTGAAAACATATCTAATTGCATCTTGTAATGATCATGAGAATGTACAAATACTGATACAATTTGCTGATGCCCGATACTATATATTACTGTATTTACTATATACTAGTAGTGATATGGTATACAATAGATTTAGGAATTTTAGTAGGTTATTTTTGTAAAGAAAAACACACTCGCTTCGCTCGCTCTTTTTACTGTCGCTGTCATAAGAACTACTTCTTCTCCAAGGTCTCGATACACTTATCAAAATTCAAAAGATATTGAATATTGATCTTGGAATAGTACAACAACACTTGTGTGTATTTGTCGATTTGCAACAAAGCAAACAAAAAGTAATAATTACCAATCCTGTTTCCTGTTGTCTGACTCTGAGCACAGCAGAACAAAAATAGTCAAAACGTGCCATTTTTGCATCAAGTACTATTACATATATTTTTATGTATCAGAAATACTGCATGCAGGGATATTTAAAAAAGTTTAGAGTTTAGATTTATATATGATGGCGCTGAAGAAAAATCAAATATTTTGAGAAGTTGTAGCTTACATATAAAAATACATATATACTGTACAAGACCTGCGCTATTGACTACCAAACCGTAGTTCCTTTATTATTCCAAATTAAATACTGTACGACGAAATGATGATGATGATGTTAGCCAAAGATTTTCTTCTCTATTTCACGGCTCATTACCGATGAGGTATCTGGTTTCAAGTGTATCCGATACGTTGCTACTGCTGTAGAGTGCAGCAGCAGCATCAGTAGTGCACACTAGTGTATAGTGAAAAGGAGAAATCATCCATTGTGCAGTAGCAGCAGGATTTAGTAGGAGCCTTTGAAATGGGCTCAAAACAGGTAGTAAGCGGCCTTCGCTACGGGCACTGATCTTAAGTACGCAGACAAGAGAAGCGAAGAAGAGAAGAACTGGCTTTATTGATTGCAGTGGGCCAAGGTCAGCAGTCTTTAGCTCACATAGAGTAATATACAAAAGAGCGTGCAAGCAGCTACTCCTACTCTACTGTGCTCGATGGTGGCTGCTGCTGCTGTAGCGGCCACCACCACCACTAGCCTTCGTACTAGCACCATGTGCTTCAGAGCCTTCACTGCTTAGTGAGTGAAGCACAGCAGCTTTCTCTTCAACTACTACTACTACTGAGACTACTGAGAACCAAGAGAAGGAAGCAAACACTTGAAAAATAAACCAAAGGATGAGAACTAGATGATTCAGGTGCCTGTTGTCCACCTTTTAAACCATGATGCAGCAGCTGATCCGTTGGGCCCACAATGGGCCAAAATCACTTAGAAAGTCTTAGCAATGCAATACAGTCAAACATTTGTAGATAGAGTAGGCGGTGCAAATGTCAAACAACGAGCGGCGGCAGTGATTCCTATAGAGCTAAGAGCGAGTAATTGACCACTAGCCAGTCAATCTAGTATACTTGCATCTGTACAAAAGAAAGAATAGAAGTTTTTGTTGAGCAGTGCTACTCTATCTAGGAAGCAAGATAGTCTGTACCTTCTTTTCTTCATTAGGAAGACAAGACACACACAAGGCTGCTGCTGCTGCTGTCTTTTTTAGCTAATTATTAACATAGCAACAACAACTTTGTTTATACTGTGTACTCTCATTCTTGTATAATTCCATTTCGCTTCCATTTTCTTTCCCTTCTTTTATTATGTAAAGTTCTACTTCTCTCCTTCATCTCGTCATCAGGCCCTTTTTTTGGTAGCCCGTCTGACGTCAGCGGCTAGAGTAAGACTAAAGACACTCTAATGCAAAAGTGAAAGGCCTGGCCTCAGAAGAGGCTCAGTGGAGGCCGCAGTAGCAGCAGCAGCAGCGCAAGCAAGAAGCAAAACCATTTTCATGCAGTTTTTTTTTTTCGTGCAGTGCTGTCCTTATCTAATGTTCTTTGGCTTCTTCTTCTTCATGAAAGTTGTTGCACTGATTTGACATTTTGACTATGAAGCAAAAAAGTAGGAAAAAATCAAGTTTTCATTCAGTTTTCTTCGTTTTCCTAGAGTGTCTTTATCTTTGAGAGTTTAGTAGCAGTAGAGGGGCATTGGCTCCTCTTCTGTAGTAGTAGCTTCAGTGCTGTTCTTCTGCTTTGAAGGCAGTGGCAGCTTGAGTCAGAGCAGGAGAAAGAGGAGTCCTACGAAGTAGGCGACGTCGACAGCAGCAGCTACGGCTTCAACGGTTGCTGTTTCTAGTGCTACTAGGACGAAGACAAGGTGGCTAAAAAGCAGGTCACATTCAAGTGAAAGCAACCACAACAGCAGACAACACCTTCAAGGTCATTTCAGAATGCAGCAATAGGTTTAGTACGTACGACATAGAGTAGCGGAATTAGTACAATTATATGAGATGATCAAAGAATTGCAACTTCAATTTTGATAATGTAATCTGGAGGGAAAATGTTGTAAAATGACCGAAAACGTATCACTTTCCTCTAAATGCTAGCTCAATTATTTTGACTAAGGCAGGAGATATATCTACTGCTTTATTTGTGACTTTTAAAATTTGCTGAATCGTATTGAATATTTGTATTAGACTTTTTAAAGCATAAATACAGGTGAAAAGTAGGTAACTCGCTTTGCTCTTGAGACCAAAAAAGATGATTTTGATAAATCAATTAATTAAGAATTTAGAGTTGGTGAATTTCGAGGTTTCGTTGGCATTATAGTAGCATGCAGCATCATAAGCCTTGAAATGAGTGACCATCAGGAGCAGTTGAGAACAAGCAAGAATGGCAGATGGCTGACTTCTTCAAAGTTCTTTTACTGCTGTTGCTCCTCTAGTTCTTTGGTCCTTTTCTGTGCCACTGAAGCCTGAGCCGAGCGCTGCTACTGCTGGGCGGTAGAAGCTTCACAGTAGCAGCAGCTCTAAGTACAGGAGTTAGGACAACTGCAAAAATGTGTGGGTGGAAGAAGGAGGAAAGAGAGACTAAAGGCTGCTAAAGGCCTTAAGCCTAGATTGACTGTACTGGCAAAAGTCATGACTGGAATTTTTTACTATTTCATAGGTGAAGACTTGGTATGATGAGGAACGCTTAGAGTTGATTGTAACAGTATTATCAGCAGCCGATCTACCCCCAAGAGTCAATGGTCAGTACAGAAATCCATATGCCAAAGTTTACCTCCTGCCAGACCGAAGGTAGATCAAAACCCAACAATCTTTGAATTAGGAATACTTTTTGAATTAATTTGCCCCTTATCAATTCTTATTTAGTGAAAAGTCCAAAAAACGAACGAAAACTGTGGTAAACTCCAATCAGCCCTCCTGGAATCAGACATTTGTCTACTCTGGTGTTCGACCTGCCGACTTAAGGTCGCGTATTCTAGAGGTTACAGTGTGGGATTATGATCGTTTCGGGTCCAATGAATTTTTGGGAGAGGTCCTTCTCGACCTAAGTAATATCAATGTTGCAAATGATGAAGAACCACTATGGCACCTCTTGAACCTTCATCAAAATGCGGGTGGGGAACTCACCACTGTGCCTCCCATTTGTCCCACACCTGGACTCATGGTAAGCCGATGGCTGGTTGACCGGCCGAACGGTCTTCTTCTTAGAACATCATACATACAGGGAGCGCTGAAAATTCCCGATCAACTAGTTTTTCAATTTCGACAGCTTTCAACTTCGCGAATTTTCAGCGTTGACTGTAAATCCACACAAATGGTCTATTTTGAAAAAGGAGGAAGTTTATTCGGCTACTTCTGTGCTTTTACTAAGAGTTCTCTAATACAGAGTGTTAAAACAAGATGATTTGAAACCATTTCAAATCATCTTTTACGTACCTACTTTAAAAAGTTGTACCTCAATTATCAGCTTCACCCATCAATAAGTCAGACTATTATTACCCTACTGTACAAAATTCTTTAAAAAATCATCAATAGTTGCTCTAATCAAACTGTAGATTTTAGACTTACAAACACTCTGTATTTAAAAAAAAAAGCATGGGAACGTTTTTGCTAGATACTATTTTTGTGTGCGTGGTTATTGCTCCAACAATGTTCGCGAAAAGCAGAATTTCATTTTAGAGGACGGATTCTTTTAATTGAGAGAAAAACAAACCTAGGCTCAATAGCACAGGTCAAATTAAATGGATGTTGTATAACCCTACTAAAAGCATGACTATTGTTATATTTGCATGATATGTTAGCACCCTTTCTTTTAGAGCTACCCTGTAGTAGTTTAGAGCACAAATAATACCCAAAATTCACATAATCACCACGCACACAAAAAAGATAATTATATTAAAAAAGAAGAAATGTCTCAAAAAACCTCTCTATCCTTTTCAAAATGGATTGTTTCAAGAGTTTGATGATTATGGTTGTGAAAAACACTTTTCTTCTCCAACCATAATAGATGAAACTCTATACATATAGTCTTAGAAGAGTACCCAACGATTTTTGGGTCACCCTGTATCTATGAAAAAATGCCCATTTTTTAATACTGTATCTTACAGAGAAGTGGAGTCTCAGGTGGGATGTACCTGGAAAATGATCCTATGGGCTATGGGCCCAATGCCCACCCGGGCGCGGGTCTACACCATACCCACTTATCACCGCCTGCCAGTTTAGCCAGGGTGTCACCGCAAGACTCAGACCCCTTGTCAGACCCTATTTATCATGATAGGGCTCCGTATTCATACAGGTAATTGTTAAATTAAATGTATTACACATTTTTCGTAGTGCTGTATTCTCGTAGATCTGAATCCAGATAATGTGTATTTTGTGACTACTCTGTCTAGTTTAGCTTTTATGTTCAGTATACATATTGTAATGCGTATTTGTGTCAATTCCAAAAGCTTGACTCAGTTGCCTGGTGTCCGGGTAACAAGTCCTCAATTCAGGCCAATTCAGCCAGCAGCACCAGCAGCAAACCAACTTCACCATCTTCCTGATGCTACACCAAGCCTCAAAACTGATGCTTCAACCTATGCTAGCCAATTTGGAGGCCAAGATACAATAATGCGGCCTCCAGATTTTCGGTTGAGTTTTGATGACTATGACGCGGATTTGGAACTGGCTTGGTTAGGGTACGTCCTGGCGACTTGCCAGTCAGAAACTCATTTGAATGTCCCAGCAGCAGCAGCAACGGAAAATACAGCATCAGAATTCGGCGGATACAACCGAGGAAGCCGAAGCAGCCGAGGAGGATACAATCAAAGATTGGCTGTATCAAGCTTTGACATTAGGCAGCATGATGATCAATACTCCCAAGATGATCATTTAAGCTTATCTACTCCCTTTTCAAGCTTCTCCTCCTATGCCAGGTCCAGATCCGACACCTGCTTGGCTCCAGATAGGTGTGCAACGTACTCCATAAGACTATAAAATACGCACCATACCATCAGCATCTCTATGCAGCAATTGATACGTCTTTGTAGTAGTAGGCTACAAAACAAGATTTGCACCATATCTGATCACCAAACCCAGACTAATCCATACTTTCGTTCATGATGATGTCATGACCAATTTGAGCTAATGATTAATAATCTAAATCACTACTATCATTTTAAAAAAAGAAGTGCAACTTTGAAAGGCATAATATTGACTATGACATTTCTCTTCCAGGAGGAGTGGCCAATTGCCCCCTAGCAGCGGGGGTTCCATGTACCCCCGAGGTAACTCCCGTTCCGCCACTGCCACGCCCAATGGCTCCCCCAAACGAAGGCTTCCACAAATCCCAGGCCAAGGTGGTCTTCCTCCATCAGGTTCTAACCGTCTCGCCTCAGCTAGCAACAGTCGAGGTGGGGGTATGCAACGAAGTATGGACGGGACCATGCCCTACCACGCCACTTCTTACGAAGCTGGCCTCAATGGGCGTGGCCAAGGCCTTCATCCCTCCACGCGCAGTCGAAGCATGGGCCACTACGGGGGCTACAGTGATACAGAAGTGATGATGGCGCCCAGTCAATCACAGACTGGAGGTCAATATTACGGTACCGGTGAACCGATGAGTGGCAGTACCGGAGGTATGGCAGGGGTAGGTACATCCAAAATGGGCTACGACCCCTACTACGAAAATACCAGAGGACCCTATCCCATGGAAGACCGAGGACCCTCCTCCTACCCCGTGGAAGACCGGAGAGCACAGCCACCCCCACCTCCACCTCGAAATGTCAACTTCGAGGGGGACCCGCCCATCAAAGGGAGTGGGGGACCCCGAGGGGCTCCGCCGATAGGGCGGGTGCACCACTACGGTGACAGTGATATGGAAAGTGTAACAAGTGCCTTGTCCAGCTATTCTGCTCCACATCAGCGGCCGCGAAGGCCAGGGTAAGATATTTTTTTTCTTCTATTCATTAAGTAAGGGTTCTTCTTCGAGTTTTGGATTCTAACCCTGTAACTAAGTCATATATCTTGAGAGAAAAACGTTGCATGCTGTGAGTGACATTGAAAACAGATGATGATGAACACTTGTGATAATGCACTGTCTCTTTCGTTTTCAGTGTTCAAATAAAGGAGCCTGCCAATGAGTCATCAAGGGGCCACAGTATCGAAAGAGTATCCATGATGCATCCCGAGGAGAAAGGTTCGTAGCAGTAGTATTGATTCATCCTCAGCTCCAACAACGCTACATGACAATGAAATGATTATTGGAAAAAGGCTTATTGATCATGCCTCCTACTACTCTGCTAGCTCTGTGTCTCTCCTTGAGTAGAGAAGAAGCAGAGCTAAGATTACTACCACTGAAGCCTGGTAGTCAGTAATCACAAGGGTCTGAACCTTGACATTTTGACAAGCTAAGCTGCCAATTAGGTAGTAATGTTCCATTTTTCTTGGCGAAACTTTTTTTTTTTCACAGCAATATTACAGATGTAGAAACAGTTGTTTGAAACAAGTGTTGTGCTTACAACATTCATCTTCGGTCAGTTCAAGTGTAAAATACAGCAGAAATAATGGCGCTTTTTACGTTGACTTACAAAGCTGGATACATTTGGGAACAAGGTAAACATTTTCTCCTTTCGTTCTACTTGCAGTTGACGGTAGTCTGAGTGACACTACGGTGGATAACTTACATCGCAATCAACGTATGAATCCTCGTGGAGGTTCAGGGGGCGCGATTAGGCAGGGCCCCGAAGCCCAGGGTGGGTTAGGAAAAAAATCAAACTCCACCTCTCAATTATCAGCGGCAGGTAACGATGCCTTAAAGAACCTCATTATATTGCAAAACAAGCTGCCAAAAAATGGTTCTTATTTTTTAAGTTTTGATTTCCAATTTTTCATGATTCTTTTCATCTAAAAATTAGGCCACAAGCGTAGGTTAGGATTGATTGGTGCCAAGCGCACAACCATAACCGTCCATCGAAGTGAGGAGGTACTTCCCGGTGATGTTGGGAGGCATTTGGTCCGTCAAGGGACAAGTGCCTCCAGTGAAGGTGATGTTGAAAATGACCTCTTGATAGGCCAAGAGGGTGAGAGGTGAGAGTTCGCACCTTTGATTTTAGAAAGGTGGACTCTTTGGGAAGTAAATGACAAAGTTATGGTTCGACAGATATCAATATTACTCAGCTTTTGATTGCAGTAGAATTGTGATCTCTCTATCTGTATTCATCTTTACTTGACTGTATTTTGTATTCCGGATCTGTATCCGGATTACAAAGTCTCTAAGTAAAGTGACAAAACTTCTTACTATTCAACCCCTATTCTGTTTACTAGTAGTTAGAAAATCATACAACAGTTAGGCCTACTCCTACCTTCTTTGCATGTGCTGAGCTAGAGTGACCGCCCAAAACCAAAAATTGTTGTCATCAGCAATCTTGTGTCTTAGTCCTTCATCCATATCCAGAATACACTTGATAAGCTTCAGTTGTAAGACAAATACTGAGAAGCCAACACTCAATACAAAAAGCACAATACATCATCATCATTCATAAAACAGAATACATGACATTCAAAATTAGAGAGCTTATTCGTTATTTTATCAAAACAAAAAATTATTGTGTGAGTTGAAAAAATCATCAATCCAAGGTCACGACTTTTTTCTTTTGTAGTTTTTTGTCCTTAGTAGAATTATTATAAGACATGATTATCTATTTGGACAATTATGCTTCCTTACATAGCAAGCAAAAATCCATCACATTATTATTATTATCAGCATTTCAGAACGCGAAATGATTTGACAATTAGCAGCATTTGTTGTTTATATCACCACTCTACTATATACCGCATATCATCTATTATTATATCATCATTATCCCCGGCATATATATTTATTAGCTAGTCAACTCGTCTACTATTCTATCTATTCTATTCTTCATTCGTTTGTGTTTCTGTGTTGTTGCTATTCTATTGTCACTGATTATTACCAACCCTGTCATCTCACCTTTACCAGCTGTTTTTCGCGGTGGTGGAAACAAAAGGCCACTGAGTAGCGGAGTGCAGCGAAGTTGTGAAGTCATGCCTGACCTGCCCAGAAATAGACTGGTTAAGCAGGGTTCCAGAGAGTCCAATGATGGCTCGGTGAGCTCCGAGGGCTCCAAGTGAGTAGTATTACCTTTGCATGTTTTCTGTAAATCAATCAATCAGCATGCTTACTTGCTTTCCAATTTCTTAGAAACCTAAACACTGCAAAATTCACACATATATCATCTACAATGACTACCCAATTATCTTCTTACTATCTAAATTATATTGTCTTTGTCGAACCTAATCTACACTCTTTTTTTCAATGTTTTTGATGATAAAACAAAGGCTGATATATACTATTCTATATATTATAACCAAGAAAAAAGAGCATATTTCTCAACTATGTCCACTTTTCTTTCTAAACTTACACTGTTTTAAACAGAATTTACTTTTTTTTAAACATAGCAACAACCGCTATGTTTTTTTCCCTAATATCTTAGGAGAGTTTTGCTAATATTTCACCTTCATTTTTCAAGTTGGTTAACATCATCTGCTCGCCTGGGCTCTGAAGGCCAACTTTCAGAGTTCATTGATGGGCTTGGACCAGGTCAGTTAGTGGGAAGACAAGTCCTTGCTTCACCAGCCCTTGGAGAAATCCAACTCAGTCTTTGTGATCGAAGAGGAAACCTGGAAGTTGAGGTCATACGAGGAAGAGGACTTCAATGTAAACCAGGATCCAAAGTATTACCAGGTATGCCAACTTACAAAACAATAAATGTATCCGGAATCCGGACTTACACTATGACTCAATTTTCAGCCCCTTGGGTTAAGGTGTACCTGGTGAGTGGCAAGAGGTGCATGGCCAAAGCCAAAACGGCAGTGGCACGACGAACGTTGGACCCCTTATACCAGCAACAGCTTGTCTTTCATGAGAAGTTCTCAGGATGCGTGCTGCAGGTAAACCATTACATTTGATTAAAATGTGCATTTGGTTGCATTCAATTTAATACTATTTGTTATAGGTCACGATATGGGGTGACTACAGCCGCATAGAAGGCAAAAAAGTATTCATGGGCGTTGCTCAAATCATGTTAGATGACTTGGACCTGTCCAATATTGTGATTGGCTGGTACAAGCTGTTTGGAACCTCTTCCCTGGTGAGTGTACCCCCCAATGGACCAGCCAAAGGAAGTAGCGCGGGACCAAATCCTCCGGGTCAGAATTCAGGGGGCCTTCCGCCACCGCCGAATCCCAACTCTCAATCTCAACAACCTGCCACTGGCAGTGGTAATCCATCTGCCTCTAACGCTTCTGCCAACCCTGCCAGCATCATCAATAAAGGGTCTCTTCATAGTCTGGACTCCTATGGATGAGATTTCCTAACATCAGACAACCCAAGGAAATTCAGATGCCTTGCCTAACACAGAATTCTTGAAGTTTGAAAACACTAAAATTTCCAAACCCCATGGCTGTTATTGAGCTCAAAAAGACCAAGATGACAGGACTCACTTACTATTCATATATATCAGTGCTTATTATTAAAGACATCAGATCATCAGAATTATGAAAAAAATGAAAACTTCCTCTAGGTGGACCAAGCAACTTGATTTGAAATGAAAAAATGAGAAAAAAATTATTCAACAAAATGTCTTACGAAAAATAATAATCCCTAAATTCACACAACAACCACATGTCTTAAAAACACTTGAATACAGAGCAATTCTAATTATGAAAGCCTGTTGACTTTTGGTTTTTTAATACCATTTCTCCCTCCCCAATCCCCCCAACAAAGATTTACAGTCCCACTATCATCATAACAATATTATATAAAAGACTTCCAAAAAATTACAAAAGCAAGTAGAACATCAAAAGTGACATTTTTAACATCCAAAACGTTGCTTTCAAAAAATTCTACTAACTAACTACAAATGATGTCAAAAGAACACGAAATCAGTTTTAATTCATGATCTTTAAAAAAATTATTCAAAAAAAAAAATCTCTGCGCCATCTCCTCGCCTTTGAGCTTTAACATATCCCTAACAAAACATGAAATACGGTTGACGGCATCAGACATCTCTTCCTACTTAGAAAACAATTTGATTATTGAATTTCGATTACATTCCCTCATCAAACCAAAAATGAAAATTGTAAATGTGTCATTCACCAAGATGATTTGCTCAACATTTTAGATACACAAAAAAAACCACACTATGACTAACACCTTTGAAAACCATTGTTATTAGGCTCTAAAATATCAATTTGTTGATTGTTTAGGTCACAATTACACTATTATTCTAGAACTTCAAAAATATCAGGAAGTGATAACACAAATATGTACGAATTGTTTACTTTTTGATTTGTTGAATTTTATCATAAAAACACACCATGCCCAACCTCCACACTCGATCCTCCCATTGAAAAGAAAGAAGAAGCAGCCTCTTATAAAATTGCAAAACTCACTACATATCAAGCCCCTTGATCATTTTTATTACATTGCAGAAAGCTGGCCTTTCTTTGATTATTTAGAACTTTAGCCATTGTTAATTATTACGTACTACACCTCTTCACAGAAAACCCAACCTAAGAATTGGCTAATACACTAAGTAGACATTTTTTGGTTCTTTTCACCACTACCCCATTTAGCTTCTACACTTTTAAAGTGTTTTAAAAGAAATGAACAAAAAAAAAAGAAGGAAACCTACCTTATTCTTCAGGCTTTCACATTCAATCCTGCTAAAACCATTACAACAAACCATGACTTGTAAACAAAGAACTTACAAAAACAGAAAAAAATAATACCACTTTTCCAAGCAGCAATGAGAGAAGATGCCCCTACCCGATTAATACAACCCATTATTAAAAACGAAATCTAAATCATTATTCGAGGCCTTACATCTGCATAGCAATGGCATCAATTGAAAAATCAGCTTCATTTTTTCCATCAATAAGTGGCAACCTTTTGGATTTTTTCAAAGCTTTTACTTCAAAAAGTTTTCAAAAAAACATGGATCCGGATTTTGTTTAGGAAAAATAAAATTACTACAGTATTGACCAATTTCCAAAAAACTTTTTTTGGCTGGAAAAAATCCCAAAGTTTGTCATTTTTCTTGACAACCCGATGATATAACCCACCACGACCTATTATTATTATTCTCCCATGTATTACAAGATGTAAATGAATATGAACATAAAACCTCTGCGCAATCATCCATGGAATTTAAAAGAGAAAAATTAGCCACCAATTTTAAAGGAGAGGATCATTCTTTTCCTTGATCCTACTACAACCATTACCAACAACCAAGTTATAAAAACCAAACTATGCCGATCGAATTTCCTACCGTTATTGTACTACTACTAATTGTCTGTTCTAGATTATTCATTGTTGCTTTTCCTTGGCTTATATACAAGATTAAAAAAATGAAAAAAAAGATGAAGAAGTCAACCACAAAAAGTTAAAACTTGTGATGCATAATTATAGTTCTATGATGAAGAAGAAAGAAAACAAAAAGAAAATAAACGACAGAGTATACACCAAAATATGTTCCGGATCCGGATTTACATAGTAAACTAAGTTTTTTATTCTTTTGGTATTGAGATCGAGAAGGTACATTTCCTGATATAATTCAACATTTCTTTTATACTGCAGTAGAAGGAATTTCCTTTCGCGGCTGTGGCCGATTATGATCCAATTTTGTATTTGACATACGGCCAGGCACTAATTTTCCACGTCCATTAGGAAGCCCTAAAGGTTGAGGAGGAGGAAGTTGAGTTGGAGTGACAGGTCGGCTAGTTTGCAACGGCGGCGTGACCGGCCTACTCGCACTCCCATGGTCACCAAGCGAGTCAGTACTGTAGTTCTTTTTGATGCCATTTGGAAGGGGCGGCAAGGGGAGTGGATGTGACATTACTGGTGCCATGCTGACCGGCACGCCATTATGCATCCCCACATGCATGCCCACTGAGCTGACCGGCATGCCGGTAGACATCACTACCCGTGAATTAGATGGAGTGCCCGGTGGAAGTCCCATAGGCATATGTGAAAGCACATGTGTACCCATTGTAGGTGCACCAATAACACTAGCGGGTGCACCAATAACACTGCCCGGTGCACCCATGGGCACGCCCATGACATTTCCGGGCGCACCAATAACGCTGGCCGGTCCGCTTGTCATCATTAAGGGACCTGCTCCATTTTGCATCAGCATTGTAGGTTGCGTGCTAATTCCGCTCTGTAGCGTGCCGTTCATAAGCGGGTCAACAGCTGAAGGCGCGCGATGATCAAATTCTTTGTGGCTGCTTCCAACGTGACTGAAATTGTCCATATGCATCGTGCTTGGATAGTCTTTTAAAGATTCCACTCCATCGAAATATCTATCTTTAGCTTGCCTGCAAATACATTTAGATTAATGATCCGGATTCGGTAATTGATTGATTGATTACCTTTTCGCGTTTCTCCATAATAAGCAGCAGACCACCACCATTACGCAGAGAATCAGACATGCCGATGACATGGACCAAAAAGCAATTTGCAATGGACTATCCGGTTCCCACCAAAATTCTGTGGTTGGCGGATACGTCGGTGTAATGTATCCAATGACAGTCGGTAAGTATTCAGTCCAAAATGCACATTCCCGTTGTCTGTAATTCCACAAAGTCGTGGAATTTTCTGTTGTGTTGACGGCCAAATATTCCAAGATTTCTCCTTGTTTCGCCATGTCCCAATGCACTCCCAAAATATTTTTAGGTGTGGGATTTCTGAAGAAAAATCATTTTTTCATTACATTCTCACAGAACTGTATTCTTAGGATACTTACCCGTACCACGAAAAATTAGCCATGGCGTAAATGAAAAATTCACTCATATTTCGATCACCTTCAGTCCACAAATGTCGACTGACCTGCAAAAATACACACGGAAATATTACGGATATTAAAGAGAACAAAAAATCCTGATGTGCATTAGTGTTTTTCTTACTTGTTGATCTTCAGAGAAAAAGACAGGATCCATGAAGGGTGCACCGGACAGGAAATAGTGCTCCAAATTGTGTGTTATTTGACGCCACCAGGGTAACTTGAGCGCTTCGACGGTTGTATTTTGCACATACATGTATGTATCCACGCGATTGCGGACTAACGTTTTGACTATGGCATCTTGGGGTGCTTTGTAAAAGTAATCCGAGTAAAACTGAAAATAAGAAATCATCATTACATTGATCGGTGCAGTTATCATCCTGTATTTGTTCAAACGTAGGAAATTGCTTTATCTTCAAAAACATTTTGATTCTGACGTGCCGTTGGGAATTATCTGCCAATATATGGATTTCCTGTCTTATAAAGCTTGAGAAGAAGAATTTCTACTGAAGTGTCAAGATGAAATATTTTGTCGCCTTTGCCCTTGTTTTTTTTTTTGCGCCTTTTCGGTCTTTGCCTTGCCCAATCCGGAAAGTAAGTATTCTGGTATTCTAACTTTACAAATCTAACTTTCAAAATATGAATGTATTTGATGTTTCATAGATAAAGATGGAGGAGACGCTTCAGATAATTTCGACGGCAAAAACAAAACTAACGATGATTTAGCCAAAACATGTAAGACCAATGATGATTGCGATACCTGGGGAAAATGCGAGATTGAGAAAGGTATTGGCGAAGGCAAATGCTCAATGATCGAAATTCCAGCCAAACAATGTAAGACCAATGATGATTGCGATTTCTTCCAAGAATGCGAGTTTGATGTTATTGGCATCCGACGCGAATGCTACACTCAAGCTTGGGCTACGGTACTACTCATCGTTGGCCCCTCTGTCGTGGGCTTAGGTATATTGGTTAGCGTTTTCTGCTGTGTGAAGAAGAAAGTCTGCTGCTGGGCAAAAGCAAAATAGAACTTGGACGAATGTCGAATTGGACCCAAAATGTTTTCAAAATGCTTTTTAAGTAATTTTTTCCTTGAAAATAAATCATTAATCATCAATCAGAAAATGACTCATATTATTTTGACGTAATTTCGTACAAAGGATAACAGGACAATCCGCTACACTGGGGGGATGGAGTGTATTCATCGGAGATGGGTTGGGCCACTGGGCCAAGAATTTGCATGGACCTAGGTACCTCTCAGGGGGTCTCCATGCACCCCCAGACAGATTTAATTTCACGGGAAAAAAACTCGTGAATTTTGACTTTCTACATTTTGAAACCGCAAGCTTCAGGTTTTCAAAAACTCGCCAAATTGGACCATTTTTGGCATTTTAATTAACTTTTGTCCACTCAAAATGTATTTAGCGGGAAAATTCAAATACTACCATATTTGAGGGGATTCAGATATTTGAATTTTGACGCTAAAAATGGACCATAATTTCACCATTTTTTGGCGGGAAATTCAAATAACATATTTGAGGTGATTCAGATATATGAATTTTGACGCCAAAAATGGCCAATAAAGGATAACCGGATAATTCCTGACACTGGGGGATGGCTGGTAGATCTCTGGAACGGGAGGAGCTACTGGGGCAAGATTTTGCATGGACCTATGTACCTCTCATATGGTCCCCATGGACCCCCAGACAGATTTTTTTCACGTAAAAAAACTCGTGAAAATTCAGTTTTAAAGTTTCAGACAGCTCTAGCTCAGCCCCTATTTGATCAATGCGGGGCTGGATTTTTGGGTGGAGAGTGGAGACCCATTGGAGCATAATCTCGATATAATATTTAAAGTCAAAACCCATTTGAGATACTTTGCAATAATAATTTTTTTCGAAAAACGGGCCCTAGGTGGGCTAAATGGGGCTCAAATCACGAGATATGGAATGCATTTTCATGATATTTATCGTTGTTGCTGATTTCATCTCATATTCTTGGCTGGAAAACCTTCTGATTTCAGCTCATACTCTTGGCCAGAAAAGCAGCTGATTTCAGCTTGTCCTCTTGGCTAGAAAATTTGCTGATTTCATCTCATATTATTGGCTGGAAAACCTTCAAATACATTGATAATATTGACGTTGCAATGGGAATACCTACCAAGAACAAGATATGGATTTCCTGTCTTAAAAAGCGTCATTATCAGAAGGAGAATTTCTACTGAAGTGTCAACATGAAATTTTTTATCGCCTTTGCCCTTGTTTTTTGCGTCTTTTCGGTCTTTGCCAATCCGGCAAGTAAGTATTCTAACTTTACAAATCTAACTTTCAAAATAAAAATGAATTTCATGTTTCATAGCTCAAGGCAAGTAAGTATTCTAACTTTACAAATCTAACTTTCAAAATAAAAATGTATTTGATGTTTCATAGATAAAGTGGACCCCGATAAAGCTGGAAGCGCTTTAGATGATATCGATAAAGGAATCAACGACGGCAAAAACAAAATTAACGATCATTTCGCCAAACCATGTACGACCGATGATAATTGCGATTTCTTCCAAAAATGCGAGATTGAGAAAGGTGCAACAATTGGCGATTGCTCAATTCGAACTTGGGCTTGGGTAGTACTCATCGTTGGCATTGTTGCCGTGGTCTTTGGTATGATCGGCTGCGTTTGCTGCTGTGTGAAGAAATGCTGCTGCTGCGGTGGAAACTAGAATTTGGACGAATGTCGAATTGGACCCAAAATGCTTTCGAAATGCTTTTAGTTTGAGTATTTTTTTCCTTGGAAATAAATCATTTTAATCATCAATCAGAAAATGACTCATATTATTTTGACGTAATTTCGAACAAATTTCCAATTTTAAAGGAAGTGAAACTTGTTATCGCAATTCTAAACACCTTTGTCCTAACATTCAGCTGAACAAGATGAAGAAGTTTGGAATTCATCTCATATTTTTGACTCTTTGCTTTGTAGCAAATTCAGTCAATTCTACCAATTCAGTCAATTCTATCAATTCAGTTAATTCTACCAATTCAGTTAATTCTACCAATGTGTGCATTACAAAAGGTAAAACTAAAAAAAATTCTCCAATCAAATGAAAATATTCAAAATGTTTGCCCTTTAATAGATAATTGTAAAGTATCATCAGACTGCAAATTGCCAATGTTCGAAGAGTGCAACAAATGTGCTAATTGTGACTTTAAACCCTGGGTTTTGTACGTAATAGCTGGTTTTGCCGTCACCTTGGCTCTTATTCTAACGATGTGTATTTGGTGTCCCTGTTGTTGCATTCACAAATGTCTTCAAAAGTGCCACATTTGTCCGCCAAATGACGAAGAAGAAATTGAGCATGCTTTTCTATAAACACCAGGTGTCCCAACAAGTTTTGTACATGAATTTAGCAAAAACTCTCGAAATGTTACGAAAAGCAAAGAAAACTCGTGAAAGTTTGTTTACATTCTAACGAAGCAATAGATCTCACTTCAATTTGACGAATAATGTTCTAATTTCAAGGAGACTTAAAAAATTCACTAAAACTTGTTGGGACACCCTGTATAATGTACTTACGTTAATAAATTCTTCTCTGATATGTGACTTGTTGTTAGGATCAGGATAATAGGTGTACATATATTTGATTGCGCCAAATATGCCCTCCGGATTCAATGTGTAATTATACTGCATGATATGATCTCGCACCATGATGTCAAAGAAAGGCCAACCGATGTTGTAATTAGGTGCCAAAGTCTTGTTCTCGTGGATCATGTAAGCGGCATCGTCACGCGCCACACCCGTTAAATACTGCAATTTGGGATTGTAATGTTGATTTTCATAAGCTACGCTGACCAATTCAGGTAAAGCAATGAAGTCATCAGAAGTCCACTCTTCATACCACTCATCTTCAGGTACGGAAATGTTCTTTTGTACCACTGGCGCCCAAGGCCAAGTACCGATCTCCGGTTTGAATTCAACATTGGTCAATTCGGCAAAAGATCTTCCACGTCGAATACAATCGACCAATTTCCACGAATTATCGATGGTACATCCGATACGTTCACCGTAAACTCGGGACGTATTCATGGCACGAAACTTGTCATCGATCGCTGCCCAATCAGCCAAAGGACTACCTGAGATGGCAATCACTCGTCTAACCATAGATTTCGCGCGTGGCATGATGGCTAACAAACCGCCTGAAGCGGCGCCAGCTCCAGGACCGAAGACTGTGATTCTTTCGCGGTCACCTTGGAAAGCAATGATGTTGTCATAGGTCCACTTTAGAGCCATAGCTTGATCCAAAAGTCCATAATTGCCTGGTGCATGGTGATCACCAGTGGACAAAAATCCAAGTGCACCCAAACGGTAATTGATGGTGACAACCACTACTTGTCCATTAGCTGCCAATTGTTGTCCTGGAAACTCATTGCCCGATCCATGTTCAAATTGGCCACCATGAATGTAAAACATGACGGGAAACTTTTGAGCTTGACCCGAATCCACGGTCGGAGTGTAAACGTTCAAGTAGAGGCAGTCTTCATCCATATGTGGAGCATTTTTGGTAGCGCCGACAAATCGGACGGGTTGGGGACACACTGGAGCCCAATCCACAGCGTCGTAGCTTTGCCAACCCCGGTGAGGTCTTGGAGGCTGCAAAAAAGGACAAGGTCATCATATACTTCATATTCTAGATTTTGAGGCTGGCCTTTGCCAGAAGCAGTTATAGTAAAATGCAATTTACGGGAAATGCATCATTCATAAAAGGTAGCCAAATTCTGGAGTACGCTTTGATGAGGTTCTGTCCAAAAATCAACAACAGAGAACTCGGTGCCAAACTTACCATTAGACGTGCTTCACCGATCGGGGCTTGAGCATAGGGAATGCCTAAGAAGACAGAGACTCGGAATTTGACCTTGTCGACGTTAGCCACACCAGGCCGGTCAAATTCAGGGACACGGGGTCCATCGTAGAGGTAGACGAAAAAGCCGTTAACGCGGCCATAGTTGGTGTTGACGGTCACGTCCCGAGGAAGGTTTTCGCATCCGGGTCGACACTCTCCTTGTAGTTCAGGAAGCCAGCCGCCGAGTACTCCGGGAACTGGAGGATCGTCAGGATCCCAACGAGGATCATAATTGGGATCGCGAATTCTGTCTCTTTGCCTATCCGGAAACCGTTCGTAATAGCGGTATTTCGAGTCATACCGATCTTGTGGTAACCTTTGACGATTGCTGTTGTATTTAGGCACATTTCTGGGGTCATTGTATCGGGGGTCGGAAAAACGGGGGTCGTTTTCGGGGTCGTATTCACCGGGAATACTGTGAAACCTTGGATCGTAACGGTTTCCATATCGATCTTGAATGTTTGGGTTTTCTCTGCAAAAAAGTTGAGAAATTGAAAAATGGTCACCTGACTAATTTCATTGTTTTGATTGGCTAAAAAAGTAAATGAGCGCGATTTTTTTATGTTATGAGCAAAGCTTCGCCCACTCGCAAAACAATTCTGATTGGCTGAATCTCAACTAGATCTCAATAATCAATCAGCAAACGAAAGTCAGCCTCAGAGTGCGAAGAAATGTTTACTGAAGAAACAGAGTTGTGATTTTTTTTTGCTTTTCGGAAGAAAACTAAGGTAAGAATGAATGACAAAGTTTGAAGCAATTAACAAGGGATGATCTGAGATTCCCAGTCTTTTCTTGCCTTGTTGCACTAAGTTAATGAGGCAAAAGAAAAAGATTCATAGAAAAGCGGGACAGTAGTAGGAGCCGGAAATGATTTCTCGCAGTGTGCCAATTTCATTTCCGCCTCTCTTTCTTTTTATCAAAAGATCAATTTGATAAATCTAGCAAAAGATTTTTCATTTGGCAAAAAAATCCTGGAATTTTTTACCTATAAGGTCTGCCATTAACAAACCGAACGTCATTGGACTGCTGGCCGGTTTGAGGTACCCTATACCTATTAGGGTCCTCAAATGGGCTCCTTGAAGGCTTCACACCAGGCCTGGCAGTGGTTTGAGTTGTAGTAGATGTTGTTCTAACTGTAGTTGTTCTTCTGGTCACTATGACATTACTCCTACTATTATTGGTGGTAGGAAAGGGTTCATATGGAAAAGCAGCACTTTGTTGTTGGTTTGGGTACCTTTGTCCTTGTTGAGAGTACCCATTGCTTGGATTTCTAAACACTGCACCTGGGTCCACATAACTTTGACCTCTATTGGGGTACCTTTGTCTTATAACCTCATTTTGTGAATTAAAGTCTCTTGGAGGCTCAATTTGTTCTTGCCCAGAGGTCAAAATGGACAGAAACACCACCACTAAAGTTCCACTATGGTTCATCTTTCAATTATTTGTATTGAATGGTTCACCCAAAAGTCCATATTTGTAAATGTCACATTTTTGAAAGGGAGTTGGCTCCCCAAAATCAGTTTAAATTTTTGTTTTGCTTCAGCTGCTGGTGCACACACAGTGCTTGAGTTAGTAGTGCACTAGTTGGGCTGGTTTGGCATCATTATACCTGGCTTGGTCTCAGGCATTCTCACAGTGGTATGGAGAGCAGCAGCACTTGTACCTCCTCCTCACCACACCATACCTGGATGGCTTCCTCTTTTTTCTTCTTCTGCCATTCAACTTTTTTTAAACTCTTGCAACTTTGGGGTTCTTTGAACGATTTTTGTCACTCCTTATCTCTTTTCATGAGTCAGCTGAAACTCTTTATTTACACTCTTTTCCCAGGTGTATTAATGCAGCTCAGGGCCCCTTTCCTTGCTGCCCTTCTTTATTCCTTCCTATATACTGAAAGTTGCTCCCCTATTTTTGAATGATTTATGAGATTTGTCTGCTTTGTTTTCAACTTCTTTGTCTGTGATTTAGGATGAATACAAGCTTGTACTGTATTTTGGCGGGTCAACTATTCTCTTATCTTATCAAATTCTTTGAATGCATTCATAGCTGTAGGCCTTAAGGTTCCTTTTTATAGTCAATTTTAAAAGGATCAGAGTGAATTGCAACAAAGTTTTCTCATTTAAACCTACTATAACTTTAATGAAAACACACTACTGCTATCCAACTCCATTCCTAGAAACCTGCCTGGCATTTTGCTTCTTATTATTTTACAACGTAATTGCCATTCAGTGTCTCCCTCCTCCCCTCTCATCATTAACCAATCAATGCAACCTTTTCATTCATGAAGAATTTACAAATGTCGCCATCTGTTCTACTTGTTGTTTATTGATATGTCATATTTATGCTCCACCCAACTACATTTTCACACTAGGTTTATAGTAGAACTACACGAAGTCATTCCTCATTATTTGTGGTAGGTAGAGCAGAAGTACTTTGGTGGTGCACCATGGTGATGGGAATAGAGGAAATCGAGTTCACTGTGATCACAGAGCATTGACCTTAGCACCAGCAAAATTATTATGAGTCTTTATAAAAATGCAGGGTTTTATTTTTACTGCTCGTCTATATGAGATTTTTTACATTTAAACATTTACTCCGTAGGTCTCTCTTGTTTTTGGAAATGTGTGTTTTCTGACATTGATAAGCGTGACAGTTTACAACTTACATTAGAAAAGTCATCTTTTTGTTGTTGTTGTTAGATAGAGAACAAGCTCAAATCAAAGAAAGGAGGGCAAGGTTGTTTCATGCACTTACTATCTTCATCAATATGAAATAGTTGTGGCTTTTTGCAAAACAATAAAAAATGCTTTATGATGAAAGAATCTAGAAGTTATCATTAAAAAAGTTTTTTCTCTTTTATCTCTATTCTTTTTCAAAGTAAAAACTAGGTTCACCTCCACCGGGTGTTTTAGACATGAAAACTGACTTTTCTAGAGGAAGAAGTGTTGGGACTACTTTTGGAATTGACAGTAAGGGCTGCAGTAGCAGTAGCAGTTGCATTGGTAGCATTGTTAGTACTGGCATTATGTCCGTGGTAACTTCTTGTTCTGTCTTCTTCTCTGCTGTTGTTCCCGGCATCCACAATGGTTTGAAAAGTCGTTAATTCTTGCGCCCCCGACTCCAATTGATGTTGCTGTTTCCGTTTCCGCAACTTTCTGAACCTGAACAGTCTCTGCACCCTTTGACTGTGTTTGGCAAAGTAGATGTAAAAGTTGGCTGAGCAAGCAAAAGTCAACAGAAAGTGACTAATGTTCGTCAAACGGGATAACCAGGCAGGCCAGGGGACGTTATTCGGATGGTAATCCTGCAAAAGCACAAAAAGTCACAAATTCACTACTGTGCATCTTTTATGGCCAATTTACTTACTCTATAACTTATTTGATAAACGTACATGTTCTAAAGCGGAGCGAGGGAGGCCCGAAGGGCCGACCGAGCGAAGCGTCATTTAGGTTTGAATAAGGAGATTGCAAATTCAATTTCAATTATCTAAAGCGGAGCGAGGGAGGCCCGAAGGGCCGACCGAGCGAAGCGTCTTTAAATTTTTTGTCATGTTGGCTGTTTTTCAGTAAATATTTTGGTATGTAAAAGTGGTCCGAATTGTTTCGGTTATTCCGATCATTATTAATGTATGTACGGTTATCAGATAGACTAAGGTTATATTTTACCCTCACTGAACTCAATCTAGAAAAGCCACTGCTGATGATGCCGAGGAGGCGCCGCGTGACGCAACTGACTTCTCAGTTCCCCTCAGTTTTGTAGGCATTTGCCTACTTATGAATTATGATTAAACTCAAAAGCTGATGCATGAAAGTATTTTGCATCATCCACCGTTTTTCTGTTGTGCTAGGCTTGTGCTGCTGTTCTGCCTTCTTTCCTCGCAAGAATGATTAATTATTAAGTTGGTAAGAGGCCTCGAGGGGCTCCGCAATGAAGCGGTTCTGTGGTTTTCACCGTCACCGCTTCTCCCTCCAAGGAGGAGGCTCTAATACCGCATCTGGGATGCTTTCCAATAAGAATGAAATTCATTTTGAAAATCTCTCCTTCAATTGTTGACCCAAGGCTTATGAAGAACTAGATCTGCTTCTTCTCTGCTAGATTTCTTTGCCTTTTTCTTGCGCTTCACTATGCACTCAAAAGCAAACAAAGATTTTTTCAACTTCCTTTTCCTGATTGGACCCCATGCGCTGCTCCTCTGCCTCCTTTCACATCAGGCTTACCTCATAGTATGTCTGCACCATTTCGAAGATGTTGGGTACGATTTTGACACTGTGACATATCAGAAAGACGAATACCATGTAGAGAGAGATCTTGGCCAGCACCACTTCTTTCTTGCGCAAGTCGCTGTTGGCTTGTCCGGAGACAATAGAACTGTTGCCAGCAGATTGACGAAGATTTTTGGTGCCATTAGAGGCATTAGTGCCTCCTCCACGTATGCCTAAAAATAGAAGAGAAAATAAACATGCCATACTTTCATCTATCATAATATCTTGACTTCTTTTTGGTGAAAGCTGTGTAATTCTTTCTTTTTGGTGGGTATAATAAATCAATAACAAATTGTTCTAAAGACACACAGATGTCGTCAATTGTGCAAAAAATGGCATCACAACAAATGGCAAGTAAGTAAAATAAATGTACTAGCTTACTTTTGATTCTTTGTAATAAATTGCCACTGCGAGATATTTCTTCTTCTTGGTCTTCCTCTTGCTCTGAGACCAACTGAATCATTTCTGTATCGTTTTCTTCGCCATCTTGACTTCTCACTCGTTGACTCGTCACTCGTCGCATCGACGGCCGAGTGTTACGTTCTCTCATTTGATTGCTGAGATTTTGTTCAAATTCCACAATTTTCTTGTAAGTCAAAATGTTTAGCACAGTGAGAAGTACGAAAGGAACGATAATTTGCACAATTAGATTCAACCATAAGATGTAAACTCGGATGTAAATTCGGTTGATTCTCAAGTCAGTGGCAGTGATACTGATTTTGTATTGGGGTTCATCATTGTGATCCAAGACTGTCACATTGACTTTTTGATCTTCCCAATCATCGGTTGTAGTGGTACAATTGTGTCTGTATTCGATGTAGCTCTGATTTTCCATAATTTCCAAGCAATCTACACTTTTGAGCATCACGTCTTTCTTGACATAAAGTTCAAAGAATTTGGGTAAATTGTAGACCAAAGTGAAGATCATCACTGGTAGCACAAACGTTTTACTCGTGTAATTGTTCCTAAAAGAGAAAGGTCGAATGGATAGTTTTTTCGGGAGACTTTCCAAGATGACCTTGCTTCACGGTCATACTCATTTTTGTGTGCCCTTTGAAAGTACTCACCGATGCTTGAGAAATGGGTAACAGACAGCCAGAAAACGCTCAATGGTTAGTGCCAGAGTGCAATAGACACTTCCCATCAAGCCGACATGAGCCATTGGTAGCAAATAGGGTAGTAAATAGATGCGGTACACCAAGTCGTATTCTTCGATGAACTTTGAAAGGGAAAATAGCAGCACCGAGCATACCACATACATCTGAAAAAGAAAATTATCCCATGTAAAGTGTCAAAGTTGGCTTTAAAAATGAGACTTGTGGGAGATTTTCCAAGGCTTTCTAGATGACCCTGTTGAAGTATTTTTTGCAACAGCAAATCATCATCATCCCAAAATAAAAGCAAAATAACAGCGTTGATAGCCAAT
Organism: Oithona nana; assembly: GCA_900157175.1. Lineage (NCBI taxonomy): Eukaryota > Metazoa > Arthropoda > Copepoda > Cyclopoida > Oithonidae > Oithona > Oithona nana. Next base: position 202,322 of record LT727956.1, read on the forward strand.
GGAAAGTGACAGAAAGTTATTACTTTTCTGCACTACTTCTCAGCACTAGAGCAACAAAGTCCTTTCGACTGCTCTTTTTTTCCATCATCTTTTTGCATGTGAACACTAAAAGAAGCTTAACATGAATGCCACTGAAAAAAGGGAGACTCGCCGCCAAGAACAAGAACTTGAAGAGAAGATTGCCAAAAAAATATGAATGAATTTTGATGATTTCTCCTCTTTTTTGCCTTTGATGGCACTGACAGCAGATGCGTATGTAGTAGCAATCAACTTTTCTCTGTCCACTGTCCAATCTAAGGTCTGCTCTATGTAGTCTGCGTAGTACTAGTGATGCGTGACTAGAGTTTAGAAAATGGGCTCAAAAATCTTCTTTCCCTTGGCTTCCTTTTCTGTTATTATTTCTTTTGTTTAGAATTCTACTAACGATACTGTTGGGAATATATTGCATCAAGCAGTAGCATAACAGTGTCTCACGAGGAAAGCTATCTACATTGCTTCTGTGGAATAGATAATATTATTTTTCCTTGGTGGATCAAGACTACAGTAGCTGTCAAGATGGAATTACAAGGGTGAACACGTTTTCGTAAAAAGCCCCCATAGTCAGATGCGAGAAATGCAACAAAGTGGTTCATTTTTAGAAAGGTATTTCTGAAGTATTTACCATATTAGAAAAGCATGGGAAAAGTTCCTTTTTGTTTGTGAATATTTCTAAATAGAACATTTAAAAAAAACTGTACTATACGAAAAAGATGGCACCCTAAACCAAGCTCAGAAGACATAGTGTTTGACCCTTAGCTTGTATATCTTTCTTTGCATACCAAATAAGCAGTGCCCTAATAAGCAAACAGGCGTGACTTATATCATCCTAATGCTCATATAATGAAAACAGACATAATGTTTTCTTTGTAATGAATACCAAAAAGATAAAGAACCATCGAAAAATAGGAACTTTTCTACTCTGCTGATCTACGCTAGCAGAATTGACCACAATGTCAGTGATCATTGGAGCTTCATGCATTCATGTTTGCAAGCACTTGGGTGCTCCTTCGGACTACTATAACTGCAAGAGCAGGAAGAAGAAGGGGGGCCTGAATTGATCGGAATTTTCTTTAAGACATGTGACTTAGAACTGCCGGCATCGCGCGAAGAAGAAGAAGAAGCCACGGCGCAAAGAATCGATCTAAAGATATCGGCAAAAGCCGGGGAAGAGCACAACGAAGCTGTGCAGTAAAAGGAGGCCATATCCAAAGAGTAGTGTCCAGTGTCCTGAGGTTGAAATTAAAAACTTTTGAATTTTCCCGCCAATTTCAACAGCAGCTTTAAAGTAAACAAACTTAGCTAAAACGGCGAGAAAAGTGAGAAAAAAGACATTTGAAGTCGTGTCTTCAATAGTCAAGTGATGTAGTTGCAGAACCTTCTAAAGCCAATACCAACTTATAAACTTTTGCAATTTTGTTCCAACCTTTTGTCATTTTTTTGGCTTTGCCATTGCGAAGAAGGTGACAACAAGACATTTAGAAAATGGGGCAACAAAAAACAAGCTTACCAGATCAAAGACGGAGAGTAAGAGTAGCAAATGATGAAATATCCGATGGACTTTTTGTTGTGAAAATAGAACCATTGAACAGGAGTTTCCAAAGACTCCAATCAAACCGATGATCAAAATTCCGATACCCTCCACTGTCCAACAAAACAAATCTTCTTTGTAATTGATTTCTTGACTTGAAGAGGTCTCATTGGATGTCTCATTCATGGTGTCAGTAAAGCTGAAATGATAATCAATGCTGTGAAAATTGCAAAGGAACAATTTTACTGCAATATAAAAGATGCTGCATTGGTTTACCAATGTCAATAGTGTAGTGTTGTGGGTTTTTCCTGGTGCTAAAGTAATAAATTGGCTTTTTTTACACTCCGCAAAGCATAGAAAACAAGGCAGGAGGCAACTAAAGATCTATTGGACGACACCCTATATGCAGTAGCAACGTAGCAGAGTTGCACACTGCCACTCTAAATAGCGAAAGAGAGAGAGAGAGAGACAAAATACAAAGCACTATTTTACTGTAGTAGCAGGCTCGACTACTACAAAAGAGTTGAATGCATTGTTCTTCTGCCTTTTTTGCGTGACTACTAGAGTTTGGACGACCTGAGAATTTGACGTTTATAGTACAGAATTTTCTATTGATTGTGACATCACATAATGTACACAGTGGTTAGAAGATTGCCTAAAATGTCTCGTTGTTTTTTACAAAGTTCCCTTTCATTCTTGGAATGTAATGTATGTAATGCTTCTGTATCTTCATATTTTTACAAATTGAGGCACTTTGAACTGTTTTCAAACTTTGTGAGACCAGATGATGTTCATGATCAATGATCATTGATCTATTTCTGATGCTGCTGTATATTTTATCGAGTTGTCCTTTTTTTATCTACAAAGCTGAAAGATTACCGCTGTCACATATGTAAAATTTTCGAAAAGACAGAGCTACCTGAACGATCGGTCTTCCCACACACTGCACTCCATGTTGAAATGATTACTGAAGTGACACTAAACGTTTCTATCTTAATCCATTCTTATCACCTGCTGTCTGATGTCAGAAAGGCAAATGATGAAAGCCTTTTCCTTTCACAATGCAAAATCATCTTATGAGTCACATTTTTTGCGAGGATATTGTAACTAAGATAAAGTGATAATGCATTGCATTGCAAGTGACTTGAAGAGTAGTTGAGGGCACATGTTGATTTTAAATTGGATTTTGCATCTTTTTTGCAAGGTGAGAAATCTCTTTGGAAATTTCAGTGGCAAACAATCATGATTGTATGTCACCATTTTTTACATCAAATGCACTCTATTTTTTTCTCACATTCTAAAAGCTTTTCAGCAACAATCCAAAAGGGAATATGAGAGATGTATCATTGTTGCCAACATAAAAAGTCGCGCAGCAGAGAAAAAAAAAGTTGCAAATCATTTGCCATATGAAATACGTTCTGAGAATACAGCTATCATCAACTTTTATTTGAAAACAGTAGCCTTCTCTTTTTTAATGTTTGTAATCTACTTGTTGAGCACATTCATGAAGAATGAATACATAATAACATTAACAATACCTATGTCTAGTACGTGAAGTACCTATTATGGGTACATGTTTAAGATAGGCAGTAACTGCGTAAGTACAACTGCGTCGTGTATTTTGCGCAGTACAACACTTTGGGGAAATACATTCAGAAAAAATTAGTAAGAAATCATTCAAGAACAACTGTATTGCAACTATGCAACTACTTCAGCTATGAATACACTTCTGTATTTGCCTGATCATACTATGTGTCTGTATATCAAAATCCTTGCAGGCTCATGCATATCCTCATATTTCATTAAGAATGCAATGCGGTTTTTGGTCTGCTAAGCATAGGATTGATGCTAATGCGGTTGGCCGGATACGGATTATGAAGCGTGAAAAAATACTACAGACTAAGAGATCCTCTCCAAAAATACTACTGGGCTAAGGGGTTTTTTTTTCGCAAAGCTCTGAGTAGCAAAAAATAGCATCAATTGGAAAATTGATTATGACTTCCGCAGTCAATGTTCCAGATAAAGGAAGACGAAAGAGGTTGCCTTCCTTCCTATCCTTACAGTAGAGATACAGAGTATAATGGAGATACTTTTTTGTTGGGGGGTAAATCTTGTCACTCACCAAGTTTGATTGAAAAATGCACTTTTGCTCGGGAGAACGATGCGAGTAGAGCGTCAAACAGGTGACTGATGTCAAGAAAAGAGAGCTGCATAGAGAGCTAAGGGAGGAGGATCGGAGAAGGAGGCTGATGCTAGCACTAAAGCAGCAGCGCATTTGAGCGACGAAAACGAGGTTCACTGCTCCTCCTTGGCCCCCTCCAGTCCTCGAGATTCGAAACTCCAATGGAAGACTCTACGGAAGAAGCAAGCGCCTCCAAAAGACCGGAGGCCGAGAACTGAAGAGACGATCATCATCGGCAGCAGCAGCAGAGAAAGCAAACGACTTTAACGGTAGTAGTAACAGCCTTTCGTCGTGCAACAACCATCATGTAAAAGGCCTTCAAGCAATAGTCTTTTACTCATCCTTTGTTAGCTAAATAGACATCAGAAATTTTCACCACTTTTTCAAAAGCACTCTCCAAAAATTGATAGATGATAATGATCTTTTAGAATAGCTTCACTCATTCGTCTTCTTTTCTAAATAGAAAGTGACATTGTGCTTGGGTTGAGAAACAAGTACAGAAGGAGTCTTCTTCTGTTTAGCTACTGTACTATCAAAAGTAATCATGGCGAGGCTTGGTCATCATGTCTCCAAGGGCCAACCTACTTTATCTACGTATCTCATGTAGCTGAGGAAGACAGATGATAAGACAGATGATATCGTCTCAAAGCTTCGGTCATTTGGGTTCACTGTCACTCTTACGTAGATGACCATTTTTAGGTGCGACTTCGTGTGACGCGTGACAGTGACACCAGGCAAAAAAGTTTTGTGTATTTTTCCTTATATGAAAGATGGAAGATTACAAAGTTCACGTTTTGTTTTGAGAGAAGAATAAGTAGTCTCCCAAGATTAATTGTTTCAATGTTTGCAACATCAGTAAAGTGTAAATGTTTTGTAAGACTCTCTCTAGCTAAATAATGCCCACAGAGTCTTTTGTCTTTCGGCCTTTGCTGCCTGCCTGCAGCTGCAATTTCGGGGCAAAACAGAAGTTTGGCCTTACTTTACGAGGCCACTCAAGCAGACTCAGGAGAGACAAATGGGGCATTTTTTTTAGCAATTTATTGGCGCATAAAGAAACGACGCGCATGGCAGCATCGGCTTCTTAGTCGTCTACTCGTAGTTGTACTACTCTACATTTTCAACTTGGCTTACTCGTAAAATTGCAAACAAGATAAATGCTCTTGAATTCCATGTGCTGCGGTCTTTATAAACTTAGGCACTTAGAAGGAAGCGTCCTCCCCGAAAATCTTAGAGGGGGACCGAACACTGTCGTTTGCAACATTCTAGTCAATAGGTTAATAGGCTCCTCACTCGAAAAACACCGAAAATCGGCCCTTATGGTCCAAATAGCTATGTCCACGCTTGTCCACATTGAATTTTTACTTCTGAAAAAAATTTTATTAGTGATTTTCAGCTTTTAAAAATGTTGGAATTCTGGTATTAGTAAACTTCCAAGTGTCTGTACTCTCTAAATATGTGTCCTACATCAAAACTTTTTACACCAAAATGACTGTCTGATTGTTGCCCAATTGATGAGCAATGTGTCGCAGGTCAATCTTTTCTCAATTGAGTTGCGTCATGACGGTTAAAACGGAAGGTTTCATTGGCGACATCTAGGCACAATATGTAAAATCTGCATAGTGAGGAGCCTATAAACAATATTTCATAAGAAAAGTACCACATACCACCTAATTTTAAACTAAAGCAACTACAATCTACATACAGCCAACATTTTGTACAGTTGTATTACTGAAATGCCAGTAGGGTGTGATTGGACCCGGAATACAGAGTGATCTCGTTTGCTTTGCTCGCTCAAGCGCAATGAACCTGCTCCATATTGTTTGAAAAGTACTCAAAAAATCTCATTTTAAAGGTAGGTGCGCGAAAGCGAGCTACGTTTCTTGTCAAAGATCCTATAAATGCAATTGGGGCCATTTTAGCGCGAAATTCCAAGTGTTTGAAAAAATGAGACTTTTTGAGTGATTTTCGTACACCGCAAAGAAGAAGTAAACATTCTAAACATATTTTTGCTGATCGCAAATATGTACTATTTTCTTAGGAAGATAAACCTTTCAGGAAAGTTGTAAATGAAAATGCATCTTTTCCTCTCTCAAAAAAAGTTTCAGATGTCAAATATCAGTTGGCTCGGTTGCCTCTTGATTCTTCTATTACAGAATAAGCTTAGTTCACACAGGCTAGAAATCGTCCCTCTGCGTCTCCTCGTAAATCAGGTGGAGGCAATTTTTCGCGGTTAGAGGTCTTCATTTTCGCGGATTTATGAGCTTGAAAATGCATTCAGCCCCCTTAAAAACTTTGGAGTTTCACAGAGTAGTAGTAGTGAAGAAGGAAGGGGCAAAAGCAGTAGTGCTGGTGCGCTTCTGGCTCAAGCTTCTTAGAGATGCTCATCATAAGAGCCCTGGTAGACACAAGTTTATCGCATCTAGGCCTTACAAATGTTTTTGAGAAATAGAACTGAGTTTTTCAGTACTCTGATTCATAGGATTCTAGGAGGTGTTAGTCGGGGTAAGAACTAAGAAGCTTCTTTAGTTTGAGAAATAACTTTTAATGGTGCACTTTTTAAAATGACATTTTTCCCTACGGTTGAAGAGTATTATGCAGTCTGAGACCTACTTTTGGGTAAAGATAAAGCTTATCAAACGGATCGATTTTGGGACTGCTATGATTCATGACTGAGATAAGCTTTTGTTGCGCATTTATTTAGTTACAACGCATAATTGAAGCAGTTTTAATCATTTTCCACTTATACATATTTCCACCTGTGTAGCTACTAGCTCAGCAGGCCTGTGTTTTCTCACTCAACCTCGTAATTATAAGTAACAAAGAAAAATCAGCTGAACCATAACAAGAGAGACCTTCAATCAACAAGTAAGTACTTATGCATACTAATAGTTAAAAGAATATCTGCTATAAATCTTTCTTTTAGGTGCTACATTATGGGTAAAACTGGTGCAGCAACAGGCATTCTTTTTGGCCTTGGCCTTACTTTGCTAAGTCTACAAATTGTATCCTCTGGTAAGTGTACTTGAAAAAGGTGAATGTAGGACAAATATACAGTCAGTTGTGAAACAGACTTACCTTATAGGTGATGCACTAGTTCTCCTTTAGTTCTCCCCTTGTCAAACTTTGGTCAAATGACTTTAAAAAATGCACACAAATCACTTTGGAGCACTGCCAATGCATATTCTACGCAAAAACAAAATTTTTCAAACATTAATAATCTCTCTCCTACCCTTTTGCTAAAACTGAAATGAAGGAAGCCGTGAACGAGAGAAGAAGCAAATGAAGGACAAAAAAAATGTAAGAATGGCCAATTAGTGGATTTTCACAAGTCTCTTACTAATCCTTGAGAACGTAGAATAGCATTTTTGTTGCATTTTTCAAACCTAATAAAATGTTGGGTGAAAATGTGTCAGTGGGATTTCAAAAAAATGGCCCTCATAAAAAGAAAGCAAAGTAGCAAAACTGTCAAGTAGAATCTGAACTTCAAAAAATTGTAGTGGGTACAAAAAAAAATAATATTTTTTTAAGAATTAGTCACATCTATGTAATCTCTACCTGTGGAGTTTTGTTATTCTTGGGAAAGCAAAGCAATGCAAACTTGACAAATGTGCAAAATTCTAGCCATTTTTCAAAGACAATAGCAACTGCAAAAGTACAATACACGTTGGACATGCCTCATAAATTCTAATTGACAATAGAAAAGCTTGATTTTTATGTTGCTTCTTTATTGCAGTTGTACATGAAATGATGTGTGAGCAACGATAAAGTTGATCACAGTGTTAGAAAAATCACACAAAAACGTCTCATATTTATTTTAGTAATAGCGTTCAAAAATGGTAAGATGGCAATTTATTTTGACATCGAAAATAAGATGTTGACCCTCCTAAACTTGAACTTGAAGTTTTAGACAACTTTGACTGATGTTTCCTTTCTCTTTTAAAGGTCCAGCGGTGTCTAGCCGCAGTGAGAGATCACCTGGACTTTCTGAAGACATCACAAGTCTCAAAGAGTCTATTTTGGGTGGAAAATGCCTCACAAATGACCAATGTTCAGCCATCTCTTACTGTGACACAGATGATCGTAAGTCATTTAAAATGCATTGATAAGAAAAATGATCTGATGCACATAAACTCAAAGATGATCATAGTTCTAAAATCTGCATTAATTAAGAAGACCCTTTTCAATACCATTAATTTTCACATGAAACTTCATCTTTTTCAGTTGAGTTCAGTTGCAAATTGACTTGGTGGTTTATCTTGGCATGTGCTGCAGTGGCCCTCTTCCTTTTATCTTCCATCATTTCTTGTCTTTGTTGCCCCTGCTGTTGTCTATACAATTTAGGCAAGTCGATTTGTGACTGTCTCTGCTGCTGCTGTAGTTCTTCACGAGGCCGCTACTCAAGACCCTGAGGTCACAAAAGTAAAAGGAGACCCCAAGTTGATTCTATACTCAATGGTGCTACTGATTTTTATGTGAATAAAAATACCGTCTCTCATTTATTTCAGACATTATAGAGGGTTTGATCATTTGCCAGGTTTGGGCAAAGTTCCCATGAATTTGCAAATAATCCCTAGCATGACTTCATCTGCACCTCCACCAATGCTGTTAAGCCTCAAATCTCTGTAATATCGGCTGATGAGGACATCATTAGTGAATCCCATTCCACCCCAATATTGCAGGCAGGCATCTGAAAGACATTATTATCAAGATAATGTTCCTTGATACAAATTAATTATGACTTTATCCTTCAAAAAAATATTCCACCGCCAGAAATGGATCCCGCCCGAATTGAATCCTATCAAAAACGAATCTCTAAAATTACTTCTTCTAGCTGCTTTTTGTTGCCTACTACGTCTAAACTCAAGTCATGAATGGAATGAGTTTTTGGGTGGCGCCTGGCGATTCGTTTCGGGATTCGATTACGACGGGTATAGTTTTTGAAGGGATTCATTTTAAGTAATAATATGTTTTAACCTTACCTGGTATTTTGCGGCATAACTTTCCAGCTTTGAATTTGAGCATTGATGCCAGTTGCGTCACATCCTGTCCAGATACATAAATATCCGTAGCTTGATACAGACCTGATCTGAGGAGTTCAAGTTCTGTGGCCAACTCTGCTAATGTGAAATGAATGACCTAGGCGAGATAGAAAATTGGGTCCCTTCGTTCTTTCTAAAGGTCTACTCTCTTTTTCTATACCTGATTATCTAAAAGTGGTCGTCCGAAAGCAGTGCGAGTTCGAGTGTACTCAATTGTATCGGTGATGCACTTTTCTAAAGGAGCCAAACTCAACGCTACAGCAGCCAACCTTTCCTCTTGGAACTGAAAATCAGCTATTTTTAGTAGGAGATAAGAAGCAAGATTGAAGATTTATGTACCTGCATCATTTGGTATGTAAAACCATAACCCTCCTGGCCGATGATATTAGCTATAGGCACTCGCACATCTTCAAAGTAGATGATTCCAGTATCGGAAGCTCGCATACCCATTTTATCGATACGTTTGGCTAAAGTGATGCCCTTGGTATCCATAGGCACACATACCAAAGATTTACTCAAATGGACAGGCTTGTCTGCTTCCGTGTTGACCAACAAACAGACCCAATCGGCTTGATAAGCATTGGTGATCCACATTTTGGAGCCGTTGATGATCAAGTCATCACCAACTCGCTTGGCACTTGTTTTGATACTGCAAAGAAGCAAAGAAGAAACCAAAAGCAATTTTAGTATGGGGCGCAAATCGGATGAAATGGGGCTATTTGGACACAAGTTTATGACACACTTACGCTGCAACATCGCTTCCACCTCCAGGCTCACTTACGCCGATAGCAGTAACTGCATCTCCTGAAATGGCAGGTTCAAGAAACTCCTTCTTCACTTTATCTGACCCAAACCTAGAAAGGAGCAGATATATTTTAAAGATATTACATGGCCAAGGTAAATATTGGGTTTACTTGGCTAATGCTGGTGTTGACATATCAGTTTGCACTGCAACGGACATAGGTACTGCTCCACAAGTCACGGTTCCCATAGCTTCATTTAAAGCCACACTGAATTTGAAATCAAGACCCAAACCTCCACAATCTGTGGGCTTGGTAGCACCCAATAAACCTGCATTGCCCAGCTTTTTGAAGACCTCATGAGCAGGGTAGTCACCTGCATTTTCCCAGGCTTCAACATTAGGATTGATGTCATTGTCAATTATCTTTTTCAGTGTTGTTTGCATTGCTTTGTGATCTTCATTATAAAAGGCGTCTGGCATGGCGGAAAATGACCTAAACATTGATTGTATTTTAAATAAACAGGAAATTAGTGCCAATGTAAGAGTACCTTGAGATTGTTTTCAGTCCTTTCCATGGTCTCAATTTGGTTAAACTCGACATGATAGATTTCTGACAGGTCTAAAGGTCGCACTTTGATGCGTTCTAAAGATTTCATAACAAAACATAGAAGCGCGGGAAATTCAAAATGTACATTGGTGTATCTGATTTTATTCATCTGATTTGAATTCAAAATCTTTCAGGCTCAATTCACAATCTGGCCATAGCTTTTTCTTCAATGCAGATATAACGAATTCTTCAAATTCTTCTTCAGTCACATCAAGGAGTTGTCCTTTCTTGAACTCAACTTCTTTTAGGTGTTTTATGGGAAGTGAGTCAAAGAACTGAAACAAAGATATTTGTGTGAAGGGAACATCACAGGCTTCAAAATTGATGTCTAATTCTTGTAAATGCTTTAGCTTTGGAAGAATTTCTTCTAATTCTTGCATGAATTTGTCACTTATGGACAAGTAGCTTTGTTCACGTCTACATCCAGGAACATAGGCAACAAGTGCCTGGATATTCTTCTCGTCAACTTCTAAGCTATCTTGTAACCACAACTTTTGAACTGTTATCCATCCTGGCAAAAATTCCGAACAAAAATGACTTAGGTCTCCATCTAGGAAAATTTGGTCCACATTCAATAATTTGGCTTGCTTGAAAAAGGTGGCAAAACCATCTCCAAAATATTGACAGTTCATGTAACTTTCAAATTGACAAATGGTCAAATTTGGTCTGGCAGTCACAATATTCAAAATCTTCTTGTAATTCCATTCAAACTCATGACATTCATGATATCTATGCACAAGACTGAAATTGATGTGTTGCGTATCATTGATGATCAAGTCATGCCACAGCTTACATGCCAATTTAGCATTTCTTTTGTCTTTTGGAGGTAAGAAACTAAATATTTGGCACCAAACTTCATTTGACAACAACTGCATTTTTGTCACTAAGAGAAATTGTAACTAAAAATACGTGGAAGAACCAGTTTTTATTCTTAGTATTCTCAGCCTTATCAGTTAAGCTATGAAGTGTTGCTTGTATGATTTTTGGTGCACTCTAAGAGATATTGGCCTTTTTTGTGTACTTTTGTCTTTTTGTAAGTTTTCTCGTCAAATCACACTGACTTTTAGCACATTCCACAAAAACAAAACAATCTTTGACAGATTTTTTTTGTGAAAATGAAATTGTATCCGTGAAATCTGCAGAATGTCTTCAACTCAATTTTTAGACGACTTAGTTCGTGAATATTTATTGTACCGTGGGTTTGTCACTTCATTAAAGGCTTTTGACGCGGAAATCAAAGCTGAAAAGGAGAAAGGATTGAGATCAGACAAGTAAGTTCCGGATCGAAAAAAAATGACATGAGCTACGTTGGCATTATGATGTTTTCTTACAGAGTTGTGGAGCAAATCTTAAGCTTAATCTCCAACCATGACTTACAAGGCTTACGTGACTTATGGCAACACTTGAACTCCCGTTTGTTCAAGCGTCTAGACTCGGTCCAAACGGGTGCTGTGTCAAGATTAGAATCCGGAGTCCTGAAATTGTATGTGGTGAATTGTGTACAAACCAAGAATCATGACAAATTGCGTGAATTTTTTGAGAAAATGGCATCGGAATTACAAGGACAACCTGATTGGAAAGAATGGTTTGCCTTAGCCTTTATTTCAAATCCGGAATCCAATCCTGCCTTTGTCAACTACTTTGGAAGATCTTGGCAAGATTCATTGATGCTCAGTCTTCATAATTTCTTGGCCATCGTGTTTGCTTCATTACCACCCCCAAAATTAGGAGATTACCATAGCACCATGTCCAAGATGAAACGTTTAAGAGATGAAAATGATGCAATGCGTCAAACATTATTGAAACAGCACCAAAAGTACGAAAAGTTGCCACCGCTAGACATTCCAAGACCAACAGATGTGATGGACGATTTTTACATTATAGCGTCACATGACACTTCAAATCCTACCGAAAACCAATCCAAAGGATTGAAAGGATTCCTAAGGAACATTACAGGAGCGTCATCATCAGTCACTTCTAGTGCGTCTACAACAGCTTCAGTTCGAACCGAAAAATCAAGGTCTTCTTCAAGATCTAGAACACCTTCAACTTCATCTATGAAGGCAGCTGAACCCAAACATCATGCGCCGGTCAAGAGGCTAGCCAACAAATCCAGCTTTACCAACTTGATTTCCGAGACTGGTGACCTATCAAAAGAACAATCCAAAGAAAATCCAAGATTAGCTTACTTACTTTTGGGCCAAGAAGAGTACTTGGAGCATCATTCTGAAGTGACGCAATGCAAGTTCAGCTCGTCCGGATACACTATTGCCAGCTGTGATACTGAAGGTGTAGTCAAAGTCTGGTCAGCTTCTCCAGGTCCACCTCAAACCCATGCAACTTATGTGTCACCCTCTGGAGTCACAGCCTTAGATTGGGTCCCCAATTCTGACCAGAAATTTTTGTATGGAACCATGAATGGAATGGTGAGGATTTGTGATAAAGATGAACGAAAATCTTCGACTGAATTCCATTTACAAGAGGGCAACAATCCATTTATCAATCATTTGACTTGTAGTTGGACGGGAAATTTGTGCGCCATTGCTTCGGAAACTTCGCCTTTAGAAGGATATTTGAGTTTGTATGATTTGCGTGCCGGTCAAATTATCGAACCGAATTTATTGAGCAGCTTGATGACCGGCTTGCAGTCTACCTTATCAACATGCGTTTTTAACCATAATGCGCAAATGGTCATTACTGGAAGCACTGACGGCAAAGTACGGATTTTTGATTTGAGAAAACGTGATTGTATTTCATCTTGGTCGCTGGAAAATCAAGTAGGACAAGTGTTGACTTTACAAATGTCGCAGGACGAAACGAGTATTTACGCATTGAATTCCAATGGACAATTTTCGGCATGGAGTTTTATACAAACTAGTCAAAAATTGTTTGAAGCCAATTTGCAAGATCCTTATTTTGATTTGGTGGAATATCCAAGAGCAGCTTTTGGTAAGTCTTCGATAAAAAATGAGTAAATTGATGAAACACGCAAATTCGAGGTTGCGAGACTCATCCACATAGTTCTATGAATTTCGCAACCTCGAATTTGCGTTTTTTCGCAATTGTCTAATGATTTTTTGATTTATAGGAAAACAATTTGCATTTGCCGGTGACGGACAACATGTTTTAGTGTCTTCGGTCAATGGAGGTGTAATTTATGAACTTCATGAAGAAAATGGTGAAAAGAAACTCAGTAAAGTCTTAGGACTGAAAGGACATCAAAGACATGCCACGTGCACTGATTGGTCAGCCAGCACGGATTGTGGACCTTGTGTAACTGCCGGCGTTGACGGCCAAATCCGGATTTCCACCTTGTTAAGTCAATAGTTAAAAATTGTGATATAACTTCAATTGAAATCGCGTTTGAATAAAGATACACGAGATACACGACGAGGTTGACGGGAGCTCATCATAAGTAAACTATCTTCCACACTAAATCTTCGAGGAGATTTTGGTGCAGATTGAGTTGGACCTAAACTCATTCGTCTCATTCTATCTTTGCGAGTTTGTTCGTTCAGCAGGCAGGATTTCATTAGGCTTCCCATTCCTTCTTCAATTTGATGTATTTCTTCATCTGATATCCTGAAAAAATCGGCAAATTCGAAAATGGGAAAAATCTCGTCAAATTGTCATGTCAATTTAGCTTTAGCTTTTTAACTTATGACCAAAATGGTTTCACGTAAAATTCGGCAAATTCGAAAATGTGAAAAACATCGTCAAATTGTCATGTCAATTTAGCTTTTTTGCTTATGACAAAAATAATTTCACGTAAAATTCCTTACGTGATATCTTGCTTAGATTTCTTCAAATTTTTCTTGGTGACTTTGACAGATATTTGACTATTTCTACGACTCGAAGCTCCACTAGAATTTGGGGTAGAATTGTCTGAAGAAGACTGAAAACTATTTTTCCTGCCTTCGTTTCTTTCTTTCATCAGTCGTCTTTCATTGTTGACTTTGATTTGTGCCAAGGTTAAAAATTGAGTCTGACTTTCATTTTTGCAACTTTCCACGTAATTCTTCAATAAGAATTGATAGGCTTCATGAATGGTTGGCAGATCCGCAGGTTTGAAATTCGGATTGTATTCAACAGCATTTTTGGCTTTGACTAAATATTTGGGCGGATGAATAACAATGGGTGGATCCGGATTCAACAATTTAGACAAATGTGTGTCCAATAATTCTCTTAAGGCCACAGCTTTGCCTTTGGTATACAAAGCATTAAAAGTGGAGATTTTGACTCCAAGAATCTTCAAAGCATGATTTAACTTCTTTTGGACTCTTCGTAATTTTTCAATTTCCGATTCATCCAGGATTTCAAAGTCTTCCGGATCCTCAGTTCCGATGATCAAGCAACTATTTTCTGCTACACCTTGCATAATCAAGCTACTTCTGCCAACTAAATAGGAAGAGTAAAGATACAATGGTCATCAAGGGCATGTCCTTTATTACCTGTTATTGTCAGCATTGTCATATCGGATTTTGCCAAGGTTACAGGTAAAAACTTTATTTCCGTTAGGAATCTTGATGACAGAATGTAAGCAAGGGTAAGCAATAAACATGCAAGAAAAAGTTTTCATGCGAAAGTACATGTTGGCTGATTGCATTCATTACATAAAGGGTAGAAAGTTCCGCATGCAACTGCTAAGTACTCAGTGGTAAAAAATCATACTTTTGAAAATGACTCATTTTTACTATCTAAGAAAGTGCGGAAAAGACATGACATCATTGTTTCTCTAAAATGTTTTATTATAGTCTTGTCAAGACGTCAACTCTTGTCAAAAAATTCCTAGAAGCAAAGTATTTCTGACTCTGAGGAAGGATGCAGTATGTTCTAAAAATAGTCTTTATGGCCTTATCTGAGAAGCTAGACAAGACTTGCTAAAGATACTTTTTTAGTGTCATCGTAGGAGTGTTTAGGGTGACACTCTAACAAGTCAAAATGGTACCTTCGGGTTTGGTATTGGTGATCCTTGTCCTCCCAATGGTACTTGGCGAATCCGTGGAATACAACTTTCCAAAATGTTGTCCTATGAATGATGTGTTTGATGTGGAAACTGCAACATGTATTCAAGATCCAAATGGAATTTCAAAGATCGCAATGAATCCATATGTTGTAAACCAAAATCAAACCAAAATGAATGTAACCTCAGTACCATCGTCAAAGTATGGCCTTCCTGATTGCACTGGTGATAACAAATTGATAGTTCTGAAGCCATACGATGGAATGAATTCTGATTACATGGTTGTGTTTAACCAAACCGAACAAGTGGAGTTGGGATTGCTTGGCGCTTGTCCTAAATTAAAGCCAATACACGCAGGGTCAGAAAAATACTGCATCGACCACGGAGTCAAGCACTCAAAGATTGAAAGTAGCATTGCTGTTGTCTGTGGAAAACTAACAACCTGCATCAGAACTTGCTGCTCAAGTGGAAAGTACTACTCAAATGGACAATGCTTGAAGATAGTGCCTTTTTAGTGTCATCGTAAGAGTGTTTAGGATGACATGACACTCTAACAAGTCAAAATGGCACCTTCGGGTTTGGTATTGGTGATCCTTGTCTTCCCAATGGTACTTGGCGAATCCGTTGAATACAGCTTTCCAAAATGTTGTCCAATGAATGAGGTACATAACTTAATTTTTTTGGGTGAGGAATCTATAAGAAATTAGTTTACCTTTTACAGGTGTTTGACATGCAAACTGCAACATGCATTCAAGATCCGGATGAATTTTCAAAGATCGCAATGAATCCATATGTTGTAAACCAATCTGATGATAGTCTACCTTTGAATGTAACTTCAGTTCCATCATCAAACTTTGGCCTTCCAAATTGCACCAGTGATAACCAATTGATAGCTTTGAAGCCATACAACGGAATTCTGAATTCTGAATACACAGTTTATCTTGATCAAACTGGACAAAATGAGTTGGGATTGCTTAGAACTTGTCCAAGAGAAGAATTACATTCAGGATTAGACAAATACTGCATCGATCATGGAGTCAAGCACTCAAAGATCGAAAGTAGCATTGCTGTTGTCTGTGGAAAACCAAAAACCTGCATCAGAACTTGCTGCTCAAGCGGAACGTACTACTCAAATGGACAATGCTTGAAGTATGAAAAACCACCTGAAAAATGGAGAGTCCAGTTCACTGATGATCCAAATGCTACATATGAAGAGATCTTTGGCCATCCCTGCAAAATTATGTACCAACAAATCTTGGAAGAACATGATGTGGAATTCAAGTCTAACGGGCAAATACTTTTGGACATGACCAACTACAAATACACCCAATACTGTCTCAACAATCTTGAAAAGGGTAATGAATACACAAAAGAACTTTGGGTTTGTGTTGTTGAAGATCAAGATGGCCCACTGAAGTCCTGGCAAAAAGATATTGATTTCACTTTGGTTCCCATTTTGATGGGCTTTTCTTTGGGCTTTCTAATCCTGCTTCAAAGTGTTATTTGGTCAGAAAAGAAGGAACGGTTGTATGAGTGCATGATGCTTTGCAACATTTGGATGATGACTTTGGTGTACCTAACCTTGATCATTCTCAAAACCACAACACAGAGTGGTGCTTTATGTGAAATCCTTGGCGTCTTGTTTCATTTTGCTTACATGAGTGCTTTCTTTTGGTTATCTGCCATGTCCCACTTCATTTGGAAAGCATTCAAAGAAAGACCAAGGTTATACAAACAAAATTATGGATTTGCAAATCCCAAATTCAAGGGTTATGCTTTGTTTGCTTTTGGATGTCCTGCTTTAGTTTCCATTGTGACTGTCATTTTGCAACATTTGCCTGAAGAAATGCAACAGAATTTTATTGCACCACGCCTCAATAATGGTACTTGTCAATTAGGCAAAGCTGGAAAAGGATTAGATATCCCAATGTTGTGGTATTTTCATCTCATCAACATCATGAATTTGGTAAAAATTAGTCTTGGAAAATCTTGATTTTCAAGAACTAATTCTTCTACTTTTCAGCTAGCAATTTTGACCTTTTTCGCATTGTTCCTATGGAACATGACCAAGGGATTACGAACGACACAAATGCTGGACAAAACGGACAAAGATCGAAGCAAAAGACGAAACAGAATGATGAAAGTCATCATCAAAATGTTTTTTGTCATGGGTTTGACTTGGATTGCAGATATGATTTCTTGGGCTATTGAAGTCAAGTTTGGTGCTTATGAAATCTTCAGCAAGAACAAAGGATTGCTCTATTCCGGACTTGTCTTTCAAATCATCAATTCTTCTCAAGGTATCATCATGTTCTTAGTGGTGTTCTTTGACACTGCTCATTCTTGTTGGTGTCTTTGACACTGCTCGCATCAAGATGTTGAAGGAAATGCTTTGCAAAAGTAAAGTTAAGAAAACGTCTGTATTTTATGCAGATGATCCTTCAGCACCTATGAGCAGTGTTGGGGGATGTTCAACCTCAGTCACAAACATTTCATCAAGGAAGACATCAAATGCAAGTGAACGTGAAACACGAATGTAATTTACAATTTTCAAATGAAAATACATCTTTTATTCAAGCTTTCCTTAATTTCTTGGTAAGAAATTTTCTCGCAGGTTCTTCAATGCATAGGGTCAAAAAAATCCCTGCAAGCAATGAAATGCAGATGTGAACTGGCACAAATTGCGTTGGCATCTTAATGTTATCAGGTTTGACAATGTTCCCATCCTCATTTTCCACCCATTTGTTGACTGAACCATAGTAGCACCAGTTGATGTAGTAAATGATAGGTTCATGCACTAAATACAGTGACATAGAAATTCTTCCAAGAAACTGCATGATTCGAGTCTTGTAGAATTTGCTGAAAAGTGATTTGCCACCATCCAAGCATAGGCCAACAATCATCATCAATTGGATTTGAACCATAAGCAATTGACCAAAAGTACCAAACCAACCATCCTTGAAGAACTGAACATCAAATGGCTTTTCAGCATCCTTGAACTTGTTGTAGTAGTAAATCTCTTCCTCCCAAATCCAATCCTTCAAAGTGTAACCAATATTGAGTCCAGCTAAGATCAAAAGGAGTCCAAAATAAAAGAAGGAATTGATGTCCACTCTTCGAGCCCAAGATTTTTCTTTTTGTTCTTTTGACACTTTTGGACTCTTGACACAAGGCATAGGAATCAACAAATCTTCGATAAAAGACAAAAGGAAATTTTTGTCACTAGTCCGTCCAATCCTATCAACTGCATCTTCATCTCCGGAATGCATTCTTTGACACAACACCCCAGCACAAACACCCATCAGGAATACAGGGTATCTTGAAATAGGCCAAGCTGTTGACCACCAGTAACCATTCAGTGGCACCAAAACTAAAGCTATGCCAATTATGACTTCAATCAAGAAAGAAAATCCCATGATTTTGGCCAATCCAGAATTGGATCTACGTTGACAAAACAGGAGAGTCCAGGGGTAGTTAAAGTAGAAGAAGAATAAGGTAGACACTGTCCAAGATGGGCCATCCGGACCCGATCCAAGAAGCAGACCAATCCAACTTTGGATCAAAAGTAGGGGAACCATTAGAAATTCAATAAGAGTTACCAAATCTTCACTGGTTTCATATTTGATGTAAGAATGGCCAACAAAAATCAATGGTATTCCAAAAAGGAAGGTTACCCAATAAATGGGTAAGATTCTGGTACATCTGCCAATCAAATAATCGTGGGTATTGAAGATTTTTTCTTCAGCTTCTGCTCCAGTTTCACAACCACAACATCCTCGACTGACTTTGGTACAGGATCCGCAGCACACTTCATACCCGTCATATTTGGTCTTGCCATATCCAAGGGTCATGCAAAATCCGGAGAGCAGGAAAAATAAAGGCATGTGAATCTGTCCATAAAGATTGAAATTAAATGTACAGTAAGTAAAGGAATGAAATAGCACAATGTGGATAGCTGATATGCCTCGTATGCCATTCAAGGCTGAGCTATCAAACTTGACGATTTCGGGTTTTTGGCTCATCACAGCATAAATTGCAATGGTCAAATGATTGCCAAATTCTGATAAAGTATGACTTTAAAAAGCAAAATAGTCATAAATGACTCATATGATAAGGGGGGATTGACATTTGATGTCGTAAATTGATTGTAAATATTGTAATTGTTGACTCACCTGTGCATAGACATTGAATTCGAAGAGGCAGTAAGTCAAGGAATGAAATAAGACGATGTGCAAAGCTGATATACCACGTAATCCTGCTAAAGCAGTGCTATCAAAATTGATAGTGTTTTCTCTTGTCTGACTCATATTTTCGTTTGTAAAACAAGTAGGGTGATGAGATCACAGGTGTATACTGTATACCTGAATTTGCTGTATATCGGTAGGTCTCGTCTGAAGGTCATAGTGTATGTTGCCCGCTTCCTTTCAAGGGGCTGCTATGTTTTTTGAATAGAGCACTTAAAAGCGACAGACGAATTCCAAACTCTTTCCCAAACAATTACAATTACATTGAACGATGGCAATTTGGACTGCGTCATTCGAATGAAGCTTGTGATACCAATTTTCCACACAGAATTTAATGCTCTACAAGTTTCATAGAATATGCTTGGCGAAATTCCGCCAACTGGCGATTTTGGCGATTTCTGGTGGCTACTTTGGCTCTTTTCTCGCCAGGCCCTTGTTTCTAAATTCAGTGACCTATATGGATGGATTTGACATAGTCTCAGGTACATTTTGGTGTATAGCATTAGTATGATACTTTAAAATAGATGGTGTAAATTGTATAAAGAGGAGTGTAGTGTATACCTGAATTTGATGTATGTATATTGTATATCGGTAGGTCTCGTCTGAAGGTCATAGTATATGTTGCCCGCTTCCTTTCAAGGGGCTGCTACGTTTTTTGAATAGCGTACTTAGAGCGACAGACGAATTCCAAACTCTTTTCCAAACAATTACATTGAACGATGGCAATTTTCCGCATGAATTGTTATAGCTTTGTAAAACAGTTGAACTGGAAATTATTTTTGGGGCGTACATATTTGTCTTTTTTGTTTGCTTTTTTATCCATTTCTTATTTACCTATGATTTTTGGACCCATTTTAAAAACAGTTTTGGCGTTTATGAAATTTGTTCAGCGGAAATTACAATAGTCAATCTGGTAACTCTTGGTAACCTTTATTTTTCAACAACAAACAGTGAAAGACGCGTCACTTACTTATTCAACTCCAACACTAAAACACGTTTACTTTTATAGTACTCAAAATGGAAAAGCTTAATTATCTGGGAATCTCACTATTTAAGGCATGCCAAAGTGGAAAAGCAGAAATTGTGAAACTACTTTTGGAACGTTTAGATACTGAAAATACTGAATTGAATGCGAAAGACAAATCTACCATTACTTCTTCGTTTATGTTGGCTTGCGAAAAAGGACACACAAATATTGCAAAATTGCTCCTGGACCATTCAGCCAAGAATATTGACTTTGACGCGAGAACTTATGATGAAATCTATGGCGGACGGACTGCATTTATGGTATCTTGCGAAAAAGGACACAAGGATGTTGTTCAACTGCTCCTGAACCATTCAGCCACAAATTTTGACTTGAACGCTGGAACTGATGATGAATACACTGGCGGAAGGACTGCATTTATGATATCTTGCGCAGAAGGACACAAGGATGTTGTTCAACTGCTCCTGGACCATTCAAAAAGAAGTAAAACTATTGATCTGAATGCAAGAGATCAAAATGGAGTGACTGCATTTAGTTTGGCTTGCAGTAATCCAAACAAAGATGTTGTCCAATTGTTGCTTGATCATCATTTAGATATAGATATGAACTCAGGAGATAATGATGGCTTTAACGCATTTATGTCGGCTTGCCTAGAAGAAGAGGATATTGTTCGACTACTCCTGGACAATTCAGATATATTTGACTTGAATGCAAAAGACAATAATGGATGTACCGCATTAATATTGGCTTGCCAAAATCCACGCCCGAATGTTGTCCGAATTCTACTTGAACGTGCTGCGGACAAAAAAATTGAGATGAACGCAAGAGATGACGATGGGTGTACTGCACTCATGAACGCGTGCATAAATGGAGATGCAGACATTGTTCAATTGTTCCTTGACTTTTATTCCGACGGAAATATTGACCTAAATGCAAAAGATGGAGACGGATGCACTGCATTTATGTTGGCTTGCATTAATGGATCTAACGATGTTGTCCAACTGCTACTTGACCATTCTGAATTTTCTGAAAGTATTGAGCTGAATGCAGTCGATGAAGATGGATGGACTGCATTAATGTTCGCTTGCTATAAGGGACGCAAAGATGTTTTTAACTACTTCTTGATCATTCTGACAGCAACATCGAGGTAAACTCAAGAGATAAAGATGGATGGACTGGATTTATGATAGCTTGTTCAGGAGGACACATAGATATTGTTCAACTGTTCCTTGACCGTTCCTACAGAAATATTGAGCTGGATACACTAACTAACGATGGAAGAAATGCAAAACAATTGGCTTGCCACAATGGACACAGAGATGTTCACGATCTGCTGTTTGAACATCAAGTCAGAAACATTGTACTGAACTCTGGAGATAAGGATGAAGAATCGGATGAAGAATCTTGTGCTTGTGAAAATTGTCTGTAATCTTACTTTAATTTTTGTCTTATTTGGGATTTCAACACTGTACAATAAATACAATACATCATCATACTTGTCCGGATCTCCCAATTTAGGATTCCGTATTCCTCGTATTCCATCTTTATAAAGATTTGGATTAGAAGTGGAAGTTTTTTAAGGAAGAAAACGTAGGATTTTTAAAAGGAATTCCTAAGGGAGAAATCATCGTTTCATGGCCAAAATTAAGCTTTCTTCTCATCATAATTTCATGACCTCCCAAAAAATAGCTTGACATTTATTGTGGGAAATTCACATACCATTAAAATATTCAAGGGGAAATATGGGGAAAAAATTACAGCAGAGTAGGATCTTGTCTTTGATGGCATGGCATTGATATCTTAGGTAATATTTCAGGGTTGGAAATGAGATCTTTTTGGTCCAGTGACAAAGACACCTGGAATACTGTTTCGTGCTGTGTCAGTGCCAATTACTGTACAAAATTCCACTTTTCCTTGTTATCTCCCTGCTGATGCTTCTACTCTTCTCTGGCAACGTGAGGAGTAGGGTGTGGTACTAAAGCATTCCTCCTTTTAAAAACTTCACCTGCTTTTCCAGCTTCTTTCTTAGTTCAAAATCCAATTTTCTCTAGACATAACAAAAGACCTGGTTTTCTTCATTCTGTTTCCTTTCCATTCTCACGGTAATGTATGTCCAGAGTGTTTGAAATTGGCAAAAATAGTCTCATTGTACTTTTGCGAGCGAAGCGAGCTATGGTTTAAAATATGAAGGAAAATCGCTTCACCGGTAGATGTAGTGTAAGTCAAAACGAAGGGAAAAATTGTCAAAAAACGGGTCGCTGTAGTAAGATTTCATATCAATGAAAATTTCAAATTAATTTGGGAAACTTGACTTTGAAGCAAAACATTTCCAAAAATGACCCAACTATTCTATTTTGATACTTTTAGGCTTAGATTTCAGAATTTTCATTAGAAAATCAGATTGTGAATTTTTACTTTGCAAACTCGGAATTGGGTTAATTGAGACATTTTTGACGGATTTTTCAATACTGTATGTGTGTCTGCAACAGAATAATGAACCTGAAATTGCATATGTTTAAAAGTGCATTTTTGTTGTTTCCCACATTATTTCCAAGTTATTCCTCTTATCTGAGCTTTCACCAAAACACAAATGAATTTGTCACGAGATAATGAAGCAGCCAAATTGAATTTTGTTCTTGGAGGAGCTTGTCAAGGCCAGTATACTGAGGGGTTCTTTGTCAAGAGGTCATCTTTGCATAGACGTGGGAAAAATCTTAATAGACAAAATATAGCATTGGGTGACGAATCGATGAACATTTCCTCCCTGGGGAATAAATAACCCTTTCGTTTCACATTTTTCCTCCTCTCCAGAGTTCATCCTGCTGCTCTACTTAGTAGAAAGAAAAACATACTCAAGTAGCTCTCAAGGGAAGAAGAAGACCACTGAGGAGAGAGACTTCGACTGATGTTTGTTGACGAAACAACTGTAGAAAAGGTGTGACATTTTGTCACTTCACTTTTGCTCCTCTGCTCATCGTGTGTTTTTTCTGAAAGGTGACCGGAATGTCGACATCCGATCTGCTAAAATTGACAAAACAGGAGGAACAAGATTGAATCACAACCTGAAAATACAAGCAAAACGGTCTCCATTTTCATCATGTTTTGAGCGGAGCGAGCTACTTCATTGTTATCCTGACTATACTTCGCAGTTCATTGTCAAACGAGCGAAACGAGCAAAACGAGCATTCATCAATTTTTTTCATGAGATTCAAATTTCTGGTCAAAATGACCTTGAGTTGCAAGACTTTCCAGATTGCTCACACACCACACCCCTTTTCCCCCAGGTGAATCTTTAGCTTTTCTTCCCCCAACTTGAACTTGGGTCACACCAAATTTTAGCATACCAGGTGTCCGACTGTCCGGCAAAAACACATATCTAACCTACATTTTACTGCCTTTCTATTTTAGAAAAGAAGAGTCGTTTATTGCACATTTCAATTTCTATAAACATTTTGATCATGAGAAGGATGATGATACATAGTGTGGTACGAATTGTACTGATTGAAAGAGTTCTGATGAGAATGACTTTGAATTTGTGGTGGCGTATATGCCGAATTCCAATCCACTGGCGAATGGCAAGAATTGTAATAATCACTGGTACTGTGGTTGTTAACTTCATAAGTATAATTTGATGATGGTGATTGCACTGAAGTAGCAGAAGTTGAGACTGTCGCAGTTACTGATGGTGAAGAGGGTTGACTAGAAGGCGGATAAAATCGTCCCGATCTGGATAATTCATCCGAATTTGTTGGATCTCGGAAATTATGCGCGAGCATAGATTGGGCTAAATAAGCACAAGATTCTAAAGCTTTAGCGCCCGACAAAATAGATCCATCTCCATCAGGACCATTTTGTAGAGCAGCTGTCAATGCTGGATGACTGGCAAAGGGAGGCGGTTCACCATTTTCGATGGCTTTTAAACTCTCCGTCAACGCCCAGATGTAATTATTGGCGAAACGCAGAGTTTCAATTTTGGTCAATTTGGTTTCATCGGGGAAAGCCGGTAAGACAACTCGGAGTTTCTCTAGGGCCACGTTTAACATGTGCATCCTGTTGCGTTCTCTGTCGTTGGCCTTTGCCCTGCGGATTCTCTTGAGCCGTTGGACTTCGGTGGGGCTGCGGGTGGAGGCTCGACCACTTCCGGCTCGATTGGAGCGGCGTAAAGAGGAACGCCGGTCAATCCCACCATCACGTGTTGACCTGTGGTTTAGAAATGAGAGATGGGGAATTTTTCAGGAGATTACACAGATTTGGAAATCTGTTTCAAAAACTGTTACAGACAAAACAAGAAGAAAAATTGTGATTAGCTAATTTTTACATTGAATTATTGCGCTTTAATCTTTGCATATCGCACCAAAAGCTTTGAATAAATGAATTCTTGAAGTAGAAATCGAAGAAATGCGACAAAAATGTTCTATGAAAATTACGAATAACTAATTAATACGTTTTAAACAATTTTCAAATTAATTCTTATCATGTTATGATTTAGTAGGTGCTAGTACAATAACTACATAATCATAAAGAAAACTAATTCATTATGTAATTTAGATAATTATAGTTTCACTCCGATCGCGCGTTTAGATTGAAATTTTTCAATCTTGTTTGTCACTAGACTCTAGTACAAAAGGCTATAGAGCTGACTACATTTTGTGTGTATTATGTACTAATGATTTCTAGCACTAAAGACAGACTAGTATACATTTTTTTGTTCAATGTAACCATTAGGAACTGTGCTCTCTTACAAATGCTATTTGTTTTGTAGTCATCTATAATCCTTCATCGCCCTTCTTTCTTTTGTTTTTTGGCTTTTCTTGTGGTTTAAAGTACCATATAACGATACACCACCTAATATCCCTTGAGTTTTACTAAAACAATTTCTTTGTATGAACGACATTGTCATAGGAAAATCGATCAAAATCGGTAGAAATCGAATGACTAAATAGTAAACGCCATCTAGCCATTTTTGATATTAAACAGAGTAAATATAAGAAAGAACAATTTGCTATCCACTTGTAATCGTAAGTAAACAAAAAACAAGAATGACAGAATGGACAATTTGTTAAAAAGTCCCAAGGGAGGGAACATCAGACATAAGTAGAAAGGTCTCCACCCTATGCCTCACCTACTTTCCAACAAAAAACATATCTTTGTCTAAAAGTCTAACATTTGCCTAGCAATTATGATATATTACATTCTATACATTACAAATGTTACTTATCCCAAAAAAATATGCTTTTTGTAATGATACCACACCACATTTTTTTACTAAATAGCAAAAAAATTGAGACAAAAGAAGAAGGAAACAAAAGAGTTCAGCAGCTCTTCTTATTCTTTTGAATTCAACTTAAAGCTTTTCTATTGTTTCATGACTGGTCCCATGGGAAGTCCGTTTGCTTTGCAGAGTACCAGAAGCACAAAATAAAAATGCCAGAAAGAAAAGCAGAATCCATTTATCATCAGAAATATAAGCGTAGCGAGCTAGGAGAGAAGCGAGGCAATCATTCACTCAAATCTACTCTATCATCTATGCTATTATTTTTGTTACCTTATTTAGATAGAGGGATAGATCTTGGTTATTCTTGAGTAGTCTCACACTTCTAATCTAAACATAAAAGCTAATCTTGGTGGGGTGTAAATTGGTATAAAAAAACCTTTTTAGAGTGTTTCTCCTGGGTGAGTAGTAGCAAACAAAGGTCGATAAACGTATTTGTTCTGGTTACACACGATGCATGAGAGTCTAGGCCAAAAAAATGCCTCGAAAAGTAAGGCTTACTACACTAAAAAGCAATTGTGAGTAGCAAAAAAACCAACTCCTTTTGTACAAATAGACATCAGACATTGCATGACTAATCGACTCCTGAGTAATAATCAACTATTCATGTGTATTGCTGTATCTGTATTCTGTAAGTGGGCCTATGACGAATTGGCTTTTGTCGAGGATAAGAGTTTTTTGCTCTTCAAGTTTTCCATTTCCTCCTCCCTGGGTAAGGGTCTAGGAATTATTGATAGCAGCAAAAAACACGAGCAAGTGACACGAAAGCTATTGTATGTCAAAAGTCTAATACACTTTCAACAAAGACAGATGGTCCATTACAACTGTGTAATGCATAACTAAATGACCACAAATGTCGACTTTCCCACAAATTTTCTAGTCTAGGAATGTAACTTCCCTCAAATTCATTCAGTTCATCTAAAAAATCCCTAGTTATCAGCGCCATCTAGCCAAAAATTGTATGAATTGTAAAATTGGACGTTTTTGTTATTGTTGTTTACTGCAACATCAAAAGTGTAATTTCAAAGTTTGGTAGTATATTTTATCATCATAAGGTTAGCATATTTTGTGTCGTAAAGACTGTAAAGACCCACTATAATTCATCCTCGTCGTCGTTGGCCTTTCTAATAGGTTTTCTAGGCTGCGCACTCTCATTTATTTCAATCGTTCTAAAGAAACCTAAAGCCTTTCATATTTTTTACAGACCCCAGCTCATTTCATTCTTTGTCCTACCGATATTGCGTGAAAATTATGGCCTAGTTCTCTCCTACCTTCTTTCATTCACAGTCACTCTTTTTTGTTTAAGCCGCCTTGGGAAAAGAGCTGAATTAATCCAGGCAAAGAAGGAGGCAACGTAGAGACTTATCTCCCATGAAACCCTTTATTATGGAGACTCCCATGGGAATATTTTAGACTTTATCTAATGATGCTATCGAACTCTCAAAACTTAGGGGAGAGTGAACTTTTAGTAGCAAATGGAACTATGGGTAGATGGCGCTATAGGGGGTAGTCATCAGCTGATCAGTAGTGACGTCATCGACCTGATGGGTCAGCTGATCGACCTGATTTACTATGGAATCTTTCCTTGAAATTTTGTTTTAGTGGCGTAGGACACTACTCAGCAGGAAGAGCGGGTCGTTATCGAAAAGAGAAAGAAGGAGGCCGACATTTAGGTGGCAGAAAATGGCCTAGGTTGCGTGGTCTTTGCAAGAAAATAGCGTTTTAGGCTCTGTAGCGGCTACTATATGAAATATAAGGCCATGATAAAGCGTTATCTAGCCATTATCCCCATATTTCTTTTTAGAATGACATTTTACTTAAAACCTGTTATTCAAAAATGAGAGATGAGGAAAATTTCAACAGGTTACACAGATTTGACAATTCCCTTAACTAAGTAATGTAGTCGATGAGTAATTGCAATTCAAGTTTTGCATAACGCAACAAAAACTTTGAAAAAACAAATTAGATGAAACAATAAGAAATCGAAAAAAAGCCTAATAAATGTTCTCTCAAAATTACGAATGATGATAAGATATCAAATTCGAAAAATTGACAATTCAAGTATTTTATGTATAAGAAAAACGGTAAATATATTCAAAAATAGTAAAGTTGTTTTGATAAGCGACATCTAGCCCTTAGTTGTATTACTGATATTTCACTTAGGTTTTTGCTACACTTGAAAATGAAATGAGAATGGCAATGGGAAAAAATGACATATTTCAACGGAATTTCTGTCACTGTAAGCAATCAAGAGAATGGAATGCAAAACTAAGTTAACGGGAAAATAGTTTGGGAAGAGTGATCCGTTTTCCCCTGGCCTCTACTGCTCTGCTGTGTGACACTTACCCCAATTTTGCACTCTGACTCCTTCTGGTATCTTTGGAGCGTCCGAAATTAAAGGTGCCAGCAGCCACTGCAGCATCCTCTTCCTCGTCGTCTGTGAACAGATTGGCCAAGTCTGGATCATCCCGGAGAATTTCCTCATCTGTCTTGTCCATGTTAGCGGCAGCAATAGAAATATGAGACTAAGCTATGACTAAAATCCAGAGGGTAATTATAGGCTCTTGTTTGCTTTCCAACGAGGGACCCTGTAATCGAGATATTTGCTTTAATGTCAGCTTGAACAGATGGTCGTTGACCAAGACTAATAGTTTAGCAGTTAATTTCTCAATTTTTGTTTGATTTCCTGACTCGTGAGAGGTAATTTATCCGCTTAGAAATAAACATGACTGCAAACCTAGTCCAAATTCTAATTATGGAAAGCTTCTAAAAAAGGGTGTATTAGGTTTCAAAAAGTGCATTTGCTTGCATTTCTGATTACTTTTTTTAGATTGTCATAAAAACTTACCCTCAATTGTATGCAATAATTGATAAATGGAGATGTCGCAAGCCGCACAATTATTCTTTGACAGGAGAGGCATGCATAATGCGAATGCCTTCACGGCGGATCAGAGTTCGACTGGACCAACGACGATCGGACACCCCCGCTCACAGGATCCTTTTGAAGCACGAGCAGCGTCGCTTTTGTAGCCGTTTTGTCCTGTAACGAACCGTTTCTATCGATTTTTCCGCAAAAGTGTGTGTTTGCGGCCGAAAGCTTTTCTATATGCGCGAGCGGCGGATGCTGTTATTTAGCGTTAAAGGGACTCTTGTTTTTATAGGGAATTTTTGACTTTTGTCAAAAAGAGGATTGTCAATGAGGTGATGTTGCTTCCGCCAACGATGGGACTCGACTGAATTTTAAAAAGTTCAGCTGCAGTGTTCACTCCATATCTTCCTTTCAAAGCTTTGATAATGATAGATGAAAGGGGGGACGTCCACTCGCGCTTTTATAATCGAAAGCAAAATAAACCGACCCTACCCATCTGACAATAAATCAGTTTGGGTTTTTTTCCCAGCATCCCGAAAATTGTTATTCTTTGTTATCATTATTTATTTCGCCAAAGATATTTTGTATATCCTGAAAAAAAAGATGAAAAATGTGGAATTTGTGTGAGTCCATCAATTTAGTTGAGAAGGAAGGCTTACTGTAATTGGAGAGCATGATTTTCAATTTGCTTTTAGACGAGTAGTACTACCGAGGGATAGAGTACCAAATCACTAGAGTATACGAAAAAGCGAACCTTACAAAAAATATCGACGCGTCCATGAAGTCCCAATTGGGATTTTGTATAGGGAGCAGCGAAAAAAGAGTTGCTGCTGCTTTCGGATATAGAACTGGCAATTGATTGGAAATTTTTGGCAATACGATGCCCCACTAATCCCGTTCCAATTGGGAATTTCGGGGTCTCGGATATACTAGAACACACATTCATACATGCCCAGGGCGAATCCTGATCCCTTACCCTTGAAATCGATTGATTTTGGATTGATCAAAGAATTCATCCGAGCTGGAAAAATTAACTACGAAAAAAAATCTAGAACTCGTAAATCAGAAATCCTTCGTTATTCATGAGTTTTGAGTCACTTTTTTGGCCACAGATAAAAGAATATCCCCCTAATTTTGGTTCCAATCTCCACATTTCGTCATCTCTCTACTTTTGGAACTCACAACAACAGTTATCTTTCGATCGACACTGTCCCCCATTGTGCTCGCATCTGCCGTTGCTCGTTCATTGCTTTCGAACTCAGGAGACTCCTCTTTAGTCCATTTGATAATAAGCGAGTTAGTACATATAGGAAGCTGGTCTGCTTTTTTATCGTTCGAAAATTATGCTCATTTTCGTTCTCACTCATTCGAAAGGGTTGCTCTCATTCGATCCGGCGCTTCCAATTCGTTCAGGGCTCTCCTCAAAAACGCTTCCGCGATTTGGTCGCTACACAAGTGCTATTGTCTGTTTCATATGAACATCTGTCCCTTTGCATACCTTATTATATGAATGTAATCCCCACTAATTTAAAGGTCCGTTTTGTCAGTAAGATTAGGCTATTCTAGTTGCAGTAGCAGCCCTGCCGCAATGTGTCCAAATGGACAAATGCGCTGGATCAATTGTTGACTAAACAAGCCCCCAAAAATCTATCAATTGATTGGCAATCAGATCTTGCATTGATGAACTACTGCAGATGTACAAAAATAGTTGTTTGGGCGAACTGCAAAAAAAGTTACGTTTTTGTACAATTGAAAATCAGCTTGTTTTTGGGACAATAAAATCCCCGGAATTTTGCTTTTTTTCGTAGAGGCACAAAAAAATTTTTTCGTTTCAGAAACGATTTTGAAAGCTGATATTTCATGAATTGTTCAATAGCGAAAGTCAGAACAACAGTGAGTTGATTATCCATTTACAAGCGTGAAACCGTTGGAGCACGTGTCCGAGTGAGAGGAGAAAGAACTATTTTACTCTGAATACCATTGGTTGGGCACCTGCTGCCGTCCATAACTACCAGTGCCCCAACGCACTTTTTAATTTCATGATGCTATTTTGACACAGGCAATTATGCATCGTACTCATGAATAATGCGCGCAACTGCTGCTGCATTGCAAACTCAACGAATTCATCATTCTCGTCTGACTGACAATTTTCAATGAATAGACTTCATCACCAGCCTTTTCATATCGCCAAAAAATCGATGGCTAGAGTGTTGGAAATCGTGTGAAAGATCGATAAAATTCATAACGTTTTCATAACTTCAGACAGCAGCAGCAAAACTATTTTAAAACTCTCTTATTCCCGTTTGTCTTTTCATGCTGCGACAATTGACTATTCGTAAAACATCATTTCCTCCCAGTTAAAATCTATAAATCGACGTCAAAACTGAAACATTTTCTAAATGAGCCATTTCATACAAACCAGCTGATTGACCCCAAATGGCGGCTTCAGGAAAAGACGCAAAGTGTGAAAAACCCCTCTAAAATTGCCTCTAAAATGTCTCCTTTTTTGGCTTCATCTGTCATGTGTGAGTTCTCTGTGCTCGCGCATATATGAATGTTACACATCCATAATAGGACCGGGAGGGGGTTTAATCCCTCTCCCGTCCTCCTCCCTGCATGACCCTCAAAACAGCTGCTGATGCCGAGGAGCAAGACCAGTAGCAGATGCACAATTGTTCGACGTTCAAACTCGTATCCTAGTTCCATCTCGTCGTAGTACCTAAGCAAGCAATTACTTTTTTCTATGCTAGAATATCTGCTAAAACTCGTGGTACATTGCGCACACGAGATGCCGTTTATTTTGTGCTGTCACATTTGACAATTGGATGCAAGAATAGCGAATGCAAATGATTATTGCTAAAAAAGTGAGTTGAACGACGCGACATCACTGGTGACGATGATGATGCTAAAATTGCAGGAACGAGACACTAAAGGAGGAGAGAGTCTGGAGTTGAAGTAAGGAATGCCAACACCTGGACGACTTCCTCACATGGTTACTCAAAGGAAGATGAGCGGAAAATTAGTACTATAACGAATCACTTTCGTAGTTATTTTGCTCGTTACAAACTTCAATCAAAATCTAAATTCTACGTGCGCTTTGAAAGTAAAAAGTTTCAAAGATTTTTCTAATTTCAAATAATTTCATTGATTTAATCGAAGGAATAACGTAATACTATACTTATGACTTTTATCTACCGAGCGAAGCGAAGTAATGTAATTATTTTATAGTGCACGTCACCAGATCAGATCAGATAAGACCATATGAACAGGATAAATGCCCAAAGTCATTTTCTTCTTCTTACGAGGATAAATATTGGTTGTATTCATCTATGTTTTATTTTGACTTTTCACGTCACCCAAGCCGTCAAGCAGCATATGCGATTTGGTTGACGTCAAAGTGAAAATTTGGATTCATCTATTATCACGTCAACCCTTTTCACGTCAGCTCGTTGCCCAAAACAGATCACTTAATAAAGCAGCTATTTCTATTTCGGGAAACGAGGTGACGCGAAAAGGGTTAAGGTGAAAATAGATGAATCCAAATTTTCACTTTGACGTCAACCAAATCTCATAAGCTGCTTGACGTCTTGGGTGACGTGGAAAGTCAAAATAAGACATAGATGAATACAACCATTGAATAACTCCGTCATTGCTATCTAAACGTTTGAGCTAGTAAGATGAAGACCATTTTGGCTTTCTTGTTTTTGTTTGTCATGACTTCTAATGCAAGATATATCACCTCCAATCATCATCAAGTTGATCTCAAAACAATTGGACCAAAAACGAGACCAGGTAATTCAAACACTTCTAAAAAGGTTGCATTCTAATTGTATTATATGTATTCAGTTGTGAAAATAACACCGATGGAACGTCCCTCCTTCACTCGTGAGAACATGGAAATGAAAGAAAAGATTTTGGTTCGTGATTGGATGAATTGGTTAGAAAGACTCAGGCTAGTATATTCAACCATGAAACAAGAGAGGACAGCCGAAGAATTCATCCAATTGATGAAATTTTTTTTGAAAAGCTTGCCAAAAAATAGTCAGATCTATCAACAATACAAAGGAATACATAATGTTTTTATTTGAAAACGGCTTCATGTACTAGATGATATGATCCTGATGGATTGGAAGATGAATGAAATAAATGAAACCAAATAAAGCATTTTTGATTTGTGCTTTTTCACATTCAAATAAATAATTTTTTTTGTAGTCAACAATCAAAATTTTTTCCCTCAATTATTTACCTAGTTGTTGTACTAGATAGGAAAATCTAGTCGAAGATGAATCAAAATTCCATGAAAAAGTCTAAGCAAGAAAGTACGTTACATACATGCATAGAGTCGAGATAAAAGGAAGGTAAAATGAGTAAGCAGCATTTGGAGCGGGAGGCGGGAGTAAGCACCATCTGGATATTCATCCTGTTGAATGTTTGCCAAGACGCGATGCAACAGCTTGCTGCACAAGGCAACATGTATGTGTGTCCGAAGACTTTTGAGCTTTCTTTTGAGCTACTTTACCTCAATGAGTACCAATTTGACGAGACGCAGTGTACCTATTCGCGCACTATAATCTGGCAAAGTTCCTCAAAAAAGAAAGCTTCACCTGTGGCTTCCATGTTATGAGTTGGCATCAGGTTGAACAACAACACTTTTGTGAAGCTTCAAAACGACGGATTTTTAGGTAAGTCATCTCTCAATATTTATATATATGATAGAGATTGAAGGTAGATCTAAATCCCAACTTTTTGCTCGGTCTTCTGCATACTCCACTTATGCTTAGCCAATACAGTATGCACACACATGTTTGACAAGGATGGATTGAAGTGTTGATGGCTTCCATTGAGTATTGCTTGCTGATGCTGCCACTCAGACCACATTTTAAAGACTCTTCTCACATTCTAAAAGCACCTGGAAGTATGTTTTGTTTGGATTTAGTACGTTACTTATCCATCAAGAAGTCAATAGAAGTCAATCCTCCAAGGTCAGAGACCTAAAAGAATTACTTTTACAAACTGTAGCAAATGTCAGACTCATTTTGAAAACCCAAAGTTTTGCTTATCTGCAAAAGAAAACTTATGTGATGATAAGTGGTTACGGAAAGAGAGTTCATCCGCCCCTTTAACTTCCTCGGGTCATCTGTTCACAACTGTATCGAATTTCGGTATGGAGAGCTTTGCCATCCTGGAGTTCATCCGAGCAAAAAGCACCTGGAAGCCCAATCAGATTTTGTGAAAAATTATTGAAAATGAGCTTCACCTGTTTCTTACATTTGGTCATTTAGAGATAAGCAGAGAGACCAAGTGTCTCTCGACTTAAACACCATTTGTTTATGCCATTGCCAATTGATGTCTTTCAGGCTTAGAGTCGAACAGAAGAAGAGGAGAAGCTAAGAAAAACAAACGGAGACACGTGTTGGGTCTCCACTAAATGATGCCCAAGAGCTTCCTCATCGCCAGAGAAGAAGAAGAAGACGAAGAAACGGAGGAGAAAATAATGCCGTCGAAAAGTGACACCAATTTTAGTCAGCCTCAGAGTAAGTGTGACATTTTTTGGCGAAAAAATGTTTTCAAAGTAGCAACGGAAAAAGGCAGCAGCTGCAATGCATGACCTAATCATTGGAAGAGTCTTGTCACCAGAGTCTTTTTTGCTGTAAGGCCAAAAGGTGGCAAATTCATCTTGTCAAGTGGTAATAGACTTCAAGAGTATCCTGTCTGTCCTGGTACCCTACCAAACCCTTTAGAAAAATTAACTCGTGCCAAGCTGCAAGGAATACGCTTAGCTCGCTTCGCTCGCCCTTGGGAAATTTGCTTTGCTTTTTAATGTTATTTTAGAAGTATTTTTCCAACAAATTGAGATGGACTACTAGGGTAAAAGCTTCCGTGGCTTGAGGATATCCTTGAAGTTATTGGTGGGGATTTTGCAGGGTGCAAAGACACGTGTTGTGGTCATGTCCTCGCCAGTTTTCCTTTTCGCTGTTGGCTCGTGTAAACTTTCAAACCTCATTCCTTAACCGTTTTTACTCTACTTACAAAGATACATAAACGAAGGATTTACGAGCAACTTATGTACGTTTGCTAGTTTTAACGAGGTGTTTTTGGAGTCTGCAGTTGCATCTGTACAAGTCTCTCACCTCATTTAGAATCATGGTTATTTACAGAAAAAGTAGTCTAATGCCGCTACTAGATACACAGTCTGGTGATCTGGATTTTGTCACATTGGGAAGATTAAGTCTTGTCATGTTTAGCGTTTTTGTCGCACCATGTCTGTCCTCCTCCTTTTTGGTGGACGCAAAATTAATGAAATGAAACAGATCTTGATTTCAATATCGCACATCAGAGTTCATCCGTTAAGTAATGTAGCTTCTTGAGTAGTTCCAAATGCTCTCACCTGTTTCCTCTTTGCAGATGTGAAACGAAGTGCTTCAACGGCTCAAGACTCTGAGTTGACAAGGGTAGCATCTGCCAATGAGGAATGGAAGTCATCTGAAGACAGCAGCAGCAGAAACTTGTGGCTTGATACGCTAGATACAGAGCATGAGGATTTCGTGACGTCTGATGAGGATCAAAACGATTTGGATGAGTCAAACGTAAGTAGTCATGGGAACACTTTTTTCAAATCTTGAATAACGGTCTTCCTTGTAAGCGTTTTTTGCTCCTCTACTCTAAACTATGCTTGAAACATAATGTGCCAGAAACAATTTGGACAACTAATTAGGCATTTCTACAGCAGCACCAGCAGTGAGTTCAACGTCAGTATTTCATTGAGGCTTAAAAAGTTGCAAAAACATAGAAAAATACGTGTCAAAAAAATTCGTGAAATTGTACGTTTCATCACAATAATTTCACGAAATTTTTCTTAGACTTGACAAACTCACGCATGATGTCGCTTTTG
Source organism: Oithona nana (assembly GCA_900157175.1). Taxonomy (NCBI): domain Eukaryota; kingdom Metazoa; phylum Arthropoda; class Copepoda; order Cyclopoida; family Oithonidae; genus Oithona; species Oithona nana. The sequence continues at coordinate 237,684 of LT727956.1, forward strand.
TAGACAAGATTCGAAATGATCTCTAGCATTGCCTATCTTTCAAAAATAACTTGGCCGATTATTACAAAATGTCTTTTTGAGTTTCTATTTTTCTTGCTGTATAAATGATATCAGCTGCCAAAAAAATTAGAATCAATGATCAAAGCATCTTTTCACAGAACTTTTCACCTTGTAATTTTGCAATCAGTTTGTTTTTGTAATATAAAGAAAATAAATGGCAGAAATTGCTTCCATGTCAAGGATGTTTCTTGCAGTGGTGATCCATCGTGCTATATATTACCCTCAAACTAAGATTCGAACTTCGATCGAGGGAAATGTAGGTCTTGAATTGGACTGTGAAAAGGTCTTGAATTTCTAAATTCTCAAATTGTTTTGGGGTAAATCCTGGAGGATGCGGGCATGGAAAAAAATCTAGAGGTCAAAGACCTGTTTCACAAAAACTTACCCCTTCTTCTTCTTTTCCTTTTGTCAACAGGAAAGCCACCATCATTCTCAGAGTTCTACTCTTCCTCCATCTTCAAGTTCTTCTTACTCAAGCAAGGATGTTTGTGCAACATCCCATGGGATGACTTCATCAGAGTTGGGCCAGGTCATCAGAGCCGACCATGACTACATTGAGCTACTGGTCAAAGTCAAAGCTGAAGAAGAATCGGAGGAAGAAATGCTGGAGGAAATCCCAGAGGAAATTGACATCAAGGAAGAAATTATAGAGCCAGATACCACTGCTGCTTCAGTAAAAAATCCAGAAATGTTTGACAATTTGGCGACTTTGGCGGAAGTCTCGTTAGCCACTGCTGGCTTGCCTGGCCAACTTGTCGACAAAAGTCTCAAGAGAGAAATTGATCAGGCGCGTGCCAAAATCAAGCAAACAATTTTACCAGTCACTCCCGAAATGTCTTCCAAACGAACGATGCAGGTAATCATCAAAATGAGACATTTTTAGTGTTTTTCATACTTCATGATATGCCACACACATCACCAATGTTGTTCAGTGTTCAAAGCATTCCATGATGTTGCGGTGTGCGGTAAAAGTGCGAAATTCAATCTTGCAACTGCTAATATTCCGAGGCGGATTGACTGTACAGTAAAATGCTCGTTTTAGATCACTTTGCCCGAGAATACCACCCACATCGTCATTTGTACATCCGCCGATAGCACTGATGCTAGCAAATCATCTGAGATAGCAAACAATAATAACAACAACAAGAAAGAAGTGATCAGAACCGTTGTCAAAACCAATAATAGAGTCCGTAGTGGTAGTGGATTATTGGTATCTGACAGCAAAAATGCAGACAGAAAAAACATGGAACATCACGATTACGAATGTGGAGAATGTGGCAAAACCTACAGTACTTCCAGCAATTTGGCCAGACATAAGCAAACCCATCGGTATTACATATTCATTTTTTGTTTGTTCTTCTCTAAAGTCAATCAAAATGTATTTGGCCCTTACAGATCTTTGAGTGATAAGAAAGCCAAAAGATGTACGATTTGCGGAAAAATCTACGTTTCCATGCCAGCCTATGCGATGCATCTACGAACTCACAATCAAAATTGCAAATGTTCCATTTGTGGTAAAACTTTCTCACGCCCATGGTTGCTTCAAGGACACTTACGAACTCACACAGGTACATTATTCTGAAGGCCTTTTTTCTGCATCTCTACCATTGATTTTCTTGTATTTTAGGTGAAAGGCCTTACAAATGCAATCTTTGTCCAAAAGCTTTTGCCGACAAATCAAATCTGCGGGCACATACTCAAACGCACTCGAACTCTAAACCTTTCGAGTGCCGGCATTGCGGGAAAACATTTGCCCTCAAATCCTACCTTTACAAACATGAAGAAGCTTCTTGCAATCAATCAAAATGAAGATAACGACTGAACTTTCATTACTTTTTGAGGTCATGAATAAAACACCTTTTTAAAAACGAGTACCATGATATATTTTCATTTCAATTTTTTTTTGTACAAAAATAGATACACAAGAGGAGCAAAATGATCAAGGAAAAAACGAAATGCAAGTCGTTACAAAAATGTACACAGGGGAAAAAATCAAGGTTCCTTATTTAATAGCAGATCTACTAAAGTACTAAAGCCATCGGAGGTAAAACACGTGCTGCTTTACCTATGAGATTTGACACAGAACATGAGTCTCATGTTTCTCCAGCATGTTTCTTTTCTACTTGCTTTGCCCCATGATTCCTGCACACCCCTGTTCTTCACTGTCTTCGTACACCCATGAGACATGGCTGACTGGTCACAATTTCCCCTCAAGCAAAGATCTTTTGACACAGTTGATAATAAAGGTCTTCGTTTGTCTTTTTTCACTTCCCCCCTCTTAGAAAATCGAAAGTATTTAGGTATAATTCTCATAGTTGGTTAGATGTCGTTTCGATTTTTCACAATCATCTCCGATTTTCTTAAATTGAAAATGACATAAACCTCATAATTATTTTAGATTACATTTGATAATTTCTTCAATCGTTTTTCACATCCAAAATTTCATGCAAAAACGCAAGGAATTTTTTAAGCATTTTGCTTATCTCAAAGAGTCAAAGTTACAGGTTCAGTTCAGCCTAGCAACTCTGCTCTGTGTTCACCTGTCGAGTTTCCAACAGTCCAATCCCCCCTTGGCCAAAGCTCTTCTATAAATAAGAGTGTGCTAAAAATAGAGCATTTCAACAGTGAAGGTATTCAAAGTATCTGCACGTGTCTGGCGAATGATGTGGAAAAAATCTTCAAGGGCAGGTTTTTAGAAAGCAGGAAGAAGCAATACAGCTTCTAAGGAGGGAGGGTAATTTGAACCTTTGAGTACACACAAAAGATCTCTCTTGTCACCTTTTAGTCCAAAATGCCAGGTGTCTTTCAAGAGAGCTCTGAGACTACTTTTGGAGCCAATCTCCAACAGAGACCAGCTTGTTTGTGAAAGTCATTTCCTACTCATAATTTTCAACAATGCGTCCCATGGGTGGTCAATGATTAATTGTCCAAGTTTTTCCAAATAGAATAAAGTCTGGACCTTGTCTCTGTAAGAAGGCTTTCTAAATAGTACTTGGAAAATTGGGTGGTCTAAACTGACAAATTGTAATCTGGGGAGATATCATGCAACAAATGTTCTTTTTCTTTTTTGGGAGGATTTGAAAAGCAGTGGAGGAGAGCAGGTGCAGCTTTTTAAAGAAAAGTTTAGAAGATAGCAGGGAGGATTATTGGCATTTAGCATTACAAAGGAATCTTGGCACACACACATAAATCTTTGGTATAGTCTGCATTCTAGTCCAACAAGCATACAGAAGGACTTCTTGGCTGCTGTCTAGGGATATAGCACCTGAGGATTCAGCAAATTTACAATATTATGGATATAAGGCAGTAGTAGCACAGTATTATAGAAAATGTATCGTAATATCATAGCAAAAATAGTATTGATGAGATCTTTACAATTGTTGATCACTAGAAAATCTACTCGCAAGCTCTTATTTGATCCAAAGATCGTTAGGACTAGGTGGAATGGTGAAAGGCAGTCGATTATTGAGTTGACATTGAAAAATGCTAGGAAAAGTAGTCTATCGAACTGCAGTTATTTTTGGTGTATAGTACAAAATTTTCATTGGGATAAATTATCTTGAAAGGCTTTAACCCTTGCTTTAGATAATGCTAATAGCAAATTGTGTCCAAATGCAGTGTCGTTACTTGTAGGTAGGTGTTCTTGGGAGATGGGTAAAGGTGGTGAGGGCGTCGAGGAGATATTCGACAACGATGTCGAAGATTTCCTTCGTTCCTTGACGGGATTTTTGACCATCTTCATACATGAGGACTCTTCATGCTTGTACAGATAGGACTTGAGGGCGAAAGCCTTGTTACACCGGACGCACACAAATGGCTTGGTGTTGGAGTGGGTCTGAATGTGAGCCCTCAAATTGGACTTGTCGGCGAAAGCCTTTTCGCAAATGTGGCAACGAAAGGGCTTCTCACCTGTAATAAAAGTGTCCAAATTGATATGATGCCCTTCCCATAAAATCCAGTTTAGGAGAAACAATCTCAAGTTATGAACGTTTTTCACAGTGTTTGAAAATCATCAAAAGTCTGAATTCTAATGTTGTTTTTTTTGGCGCGAAAATTCAAAGATAAGTGTAGCTCGCATTGCTTACTACATGTATAATGTTGAAAAAAATGAGACTTTTGGGCGGATTTTTCAACCGAGTATTTTTTGACATTTTTAGTAGAGCAATTGTAAGCTTAGGTACATACCTGTGTGGGTTCGGATATGTCCTTGCAGTAACCATGGCCGAGAAAAACATTTGCCACAAAATGGACACTTGCATCCTTGGTTATGAGTACGGATGTGCATGGAATAGGCCGGCATGGACACATAAGTTTTCTCGCAGTGAGGACATTTCCGAGCCTTCTTATCCTCCAGGGACCTAAGAAATGAAAGGGGGAAAATTACACCTAGAGCAAAACTTTGATGCTTAGAAAGCTTAGAAAATCCGAGGAGAGAAGTGCTAGAATGTGCCTAATCAAGTGTACTCACTTGCAAGTTTATAATTGCTCTCAAACTTTTCAGCTGCGCGTAACTTTTCTACTTTTGCACACTTCTCTATTCTTCTTTATAAATCCAAAGTGATTTAGCAGGAGAAGAGAAAGACGGAATTTACCTATGAGTCTGTCGATGTCGGGCCAAATTACTGGAAGTGCTGTAGGCTTTCCCACAGTCCGGGCATTCATGGTGTCCTCCAGATCCATTGGAGTCTTTTTCCCTTGAATCCTGATCATCCGAATCTTCAAGTTCAAGATTAAGCAGCTCTCCCGCTGAATTTGTCGAGTCGGCTTGTACAGCAGCAGCAGATTGCAAGGGTAGCATAGCCTGATGTACGGCTACAGCAGTGGGGAAGTCGATCTTTCTGGCCACCACCCGAAGATCCTCGGGTGCCGTTTGGGGTGGTGGTAAAAAGCCAAAATTGTGATGAGCTAAAGCTGTCACTGCTGTTGATACAGCACTTGCTAAGTTTGAGGCAGCAGCAGGAGGTTTTGTCATTCTGTGGACTGAAGGTGAAATGTGCGCGGGAGGGGGTGAAGGAGAATTACTGGGGGTCAAATCCAGTCCTTGTAAACGGTGAAGATATTGGGCCAAAAGCATCTCTTGGTGGCTTTTTTGCAGTGTAATTTCCGCAAACTGATTTAAGGGATTGAACCAGGCTTTCCCTTCATCTTCCACTTTGATCATCTCAGGTTCTGAAAAATGAAAATGTATCAAGGCCAAAGTCCTAATTGAAAAATTCAAGGATGCCAAACTTCCTGTTGCGTTCTAAGCTAAGCTATCAGTTACACTACTTCCAACAGATTCAACTCTTGACTTCAACTTTTTGCTTGTGACAACCAAATTAATGATGCTTTAGAAGTACAGCTACTTTAAAAAAATACTAGGGTCTCTACCACCATATTTTTTTGCTTTTACCCTCTTTATCCTAACTTGAGGGACGGAAGTCTGTCATCGCCCTGTTAGTAATTGTAAGCCCCCATCTAATTTACAGCACATCAAGTTGATGATGGACATTCACCTTAGAAGCTCTAGTTCTCCTTGGAAGAAGTACTTGAGAGCTAATGTAAAATGCATCAGACATGAAGTGAGCATACCGGGTCATTAAAAGTAGCGTAGATGCAATTCGATGGTGGAATTTGCATCGACAGCAGACTCCATTAAACGTGAGTAGAGACTTGAAATCGTGGGAGAGGGGAGGAGAATGAAGATGGAGAAAAACATTGTTTCTTAGCTCTTCCAAGGTCAATTGATTCCATTACCAAGAACAAAAGTAAGACCGCTTTTTACTGCCCCCTGCTATGACCTCTCTAAATTCTACGTTGAAAAATGGGATTCAAATCCAAAGGATTTGAAATCCTGAAACCTCAACTCGCTAGGGTTCATATGTTGTCGTACAGAGACTCAAGAGTCTATTAGCGGATGCTGCTAAAAGGGTCTGATGACAGCAGGAAATTTGAGAATCTGGACAAACTCATTGAGGAGCGCAGCAAATGGTCAAGGTGGCAACCACTTGTACAACAACTCGATTCTGGGTCATTTCTCAGATTTTCCCAACATCCTCTCCTTGTCTAACTGTGTCTCAAATAAATCTTTTGTCATTTCTTTTTTACAACGAGATTTTTTGAGGTCAAAACTGTCGTAAATCAAAAGTCCCTTGGGAAACTTTTTGCTTGCTTACCTGGAGTGGTTGGGAACGACGTCAATGTTTCTTGTTCTTTGTAGAACTTCTTTAGGTGTGTTTTAGGCATGGTTCATAATAATTTTGCAGTAGGCAAGAAACAAAAATGAAAGGAAGAACTAAAGAAAAACGGGGGAGGGGTGTGGTGAGTGAATGTGTGCGCACGGTGGGTGAGATTGTCGGTAACTGAGGAGAAGAACGAAGAAGCTCTCGTCTGAGAGCAACAGATGACAAGATGCTCACCTTCTTAGAAAACTTCGGTGGGTAGGTCGTCGTCATTCGGACCGAGCAGCGTTTAGATGGACGTGGGGGCTGCAGATTAAAATCTATTCAATGTACTATTTTCAAAAACGACTAGATGGCGTTTATTCCCTACTACATCAAAATAATTTTTAGAATGGAAGCTTTTTCATGCAAAGTGAAAAAGAAAACATAAAATTGAAAAATACATTAATATTTATTTGATTTTAAACTAATCTTCAAACAGAAGAATTTCAAGCTTTAGAGAAAATATGTAAGATCCGAGAAAGTAGCGATTATCGAAAATTTCAAAGGAATAAAGTAAAGATTGAGAGGAATTTAGATGTAAAATTCACTTGAAACTCATGTGTGTTTTTGATGATGTGAGGTTTATCAGCATGTGCAATGACCATATTACTTATCTTAGATTAGTAGGTCAACCAACTTCCCGATTAGTGTGCTTAGACCTATCTTAAGGATTCGTTATCAAGGCACGTACAAAATTGTAGATTTAATTCTTAGCCCCACTCCGTGTTTAAAGGTAAGGCGCTGTTCAGTGTTCATTCCAAATGCGGCGCTCTCCATCGAAGTGGCACACCCAAAAATCAGTCTACAGATTGTCCCAAGGGAAGGCAAAGAAGGTAGTAGACTAGTAGTGCTTTATATGCAGCATACTTTTATTTTCTTTCAATCACATTGCAATACATTTTGAATGTCATTTTTTCGTATAATATTGAATACTGTTTTGATTCTTTTGTCATATCATGCTAATAAGGTGTGGAAGTTTAATAAAAATCTTAGGAAGAGTTTATACAATTTTGACTATTAGAGATCATCATCTTCATTCGAGTAAAGAACCATTTCTTGGCTGTGGCAAGCTAGGAAATTGGTCAATGTTGAAATTGCAATCGTTCTTGGATTTTTCTTTGCCATTGCATTTGTTCTTTTTGGGTTGGTCATCAAGATTGCCGGATAAGATAAGATCGTCATTAAGAAAATCCACCAAAGGCGAAGGTTCATTCAAGAGCCTTGCGACTTTTTCTTTCTCCGCTAAATCTTCAAAGTAAGCCTGAAAAAAAGAAGAAAATGAATTGAGTTGTTCGGTGTTTTATTGGCCGGTGATAGCATTGGGAGCAGGCGGTATGTTTGACCTCTCATCGTTATTTCAATGAGCGGCGGAAGTGAATTCATTCAAGATGTTAATCAAAATTAGATGTTCATAATCTTGTAATGTTGTCACAATCGAAATTCTTTATTACTATTCAAAATAATTACCTTTTTTTCTTGAAGCTTATCAATCACCGTAGGTATATCTTTCGAAGTGGTAGGTGGTTTTAGTAAAAGACTAGCAAATTGTACGTATGTTTCAGGATTATGTTTCAAGTTCCTTGCCTATGAAAAAATGGAATAAGTTTTCTTCTTCGAAACATTAGAAAGAATCGAATAGTAGTTACTTTTTGTTTTTTGCCACTTTTCTTGCCACTTGATCCTTTCTTGACACCAGCAAAAAATACATCATTTTCGTCCGTTTTACGGTAAACAACGCATTTTTCTGGGATTGCATTATTGATAGATGACGAACTACCATTCTTACAATTATCAATTTCATTGTCTTCTGAGCCATGCAAAGGGTCTAATTTTTGGCAGTACAAAATCAGGGTTGACACCAGGAATCGTTCTTTTTCAAAAGGTTCTTCATTGGCTTTGATTTCCTCCCTAAAAACAAATATTAAACTTTTAATTATTTCGACCTCAATGTTTTATTTGAAAGTTTTTTTACCACTCTTTCATTTTCTGAGCCTCTGCAGCCTCCTTCTCCTCTCGACGTTTCATTTTAGCCTCTTCACGCTTATCCGTGATGAATTTTTTATGCGCCATTTCTTGTATCCGATACTCTGTCATCGCATTGCGCTTTTCAGCGGTAAAAGTTTCAATTTTGATTTTCATCTCTTCAATGGAGTCTCGCAAATCACGGATTTCAACTTTGGCCTCTTCTTCTTTTCTTTTCAGATCCCCACGTTCTTTGAACATCAAATCTCTCCGATCTCGTAAATCTTTTTGAGTAGTTTTTAACTTTTCCATATCCTCCCTGACAATCTTGAATTCCTTTATTGCTTTTCTTGAACGGTTCAGCTTGTCGATTTCGTTCACCAGTTTTCTCTCCTCGGTGGCTTTGAAATGGTTCTTTTGTAGCTCATTTTGCAAGGCCTTGACTTGCTGGTCCAAAGCTTCTTCACTGGTTACTACAAAAGAATTCTTCAATCTTTGCACGGTATCCTTCTTGGCTTCGAATGCTTTGCTTATCACATTGAGTTTGTCTTCTAAATCTGCTTTTTCGGTCGAAATGCGATCACGTTTCTCACGGAAACCACTGACAATTTCCCTAGCGAATCGCAACTTATCATTGGCCTTTTGTTTTTCATCTTCTAATTCCTTAATGTTCGTGGTTAGTTCCGATATTTGCTCATCGTGTCTTTTGCGATTCGGTGGTCTGGGTGCTTTTTCATTGGGAGGAGTGATTGAACCATTCATAATGGTATCTAAAAGCAAAAGAAAATCTCATCTCTTTGTATGATTACAGAAGTCAAAAATATCCAGAAGTAGCCTACATTTTTCTTTTCTTAGAGCTTTAAAAATCATCATTTTTACGAGCAAAGCAAACAATGGTTTCAAACCACTAGTAAATCCGTAAAATTGTTGCTTACCTTCAATACTTTCAGATGCCATTTTAGTGCTGTCAAAATGCTCCTGGTTTGTAGCAGTGAAAGGAGCTTTACAGCTGGATGCCAGAAGAAAGGCCACCACCAGAGCTCTAGAGGCCATGAAGGCTTTCTCGTCTGCTAAATAGGTCAGTGGGTAGAAATGCCGCAAAACTTTCTCAAACTTTCGCTGTAATTTTTTTTCCAAAAATAAAAAAGAATTCAATTCTTTTTTCGTGACTTTCTTGGATTTTTCTTTTTTGTTTATTTTTCGCATTGTCGTTGCAATTTGACAGAATTTTCTCAGTTGCTAAGCGAACACTTTGAAATGAAAGGTTTTGTGACCGCAATAAAATTGTTCCGATTTGAAATTTGTGTCCGCCATTTTCAATGTCTAAGGTTCGACTAAATAGAAATATTGTACGTTTTTAAATTGAATATTCTGAGCAGATCATAGTAAGAATATGCAAGAATATAGCGAAAAAGACACAAAAGTACTTGTGTTAAAATTTCTATTTCACTTTTGTAAAGCTTGAAAACCGATGAATCAGCCAATAAAAAATAAAAAAATAAACAAAACCATAACTATTTCGTCATACCTAGATTTTTGGCGTCTCTTGTTTTCTGGCGACGCTGTGCGCCTTAGTTAATCATACTTTGGAGCGAGCTTCAAAAACAAAGGCATTTTAAACAATTTTAAACCTAAATATTGTTTCATTTCTATAATGAAAAGAGAGATGTTTTACATTCAATGTTGAATTGATGACATTTGAATATAGTACAGCTCTATAAAAAATCAAAATTAGATTAAACAAGTTTTGGCGCGCAACATCATTTTTGAGATCGAGTTAGTCAACGATTCTGCGGGGCATTTCATTTCGTCATTGAATCGCGAGGAAATAGCCAACGAATTTTCCTCGTGTTTTAAGAAAAAGCCTGAAAAGCAAGTTTGACACTTAGGGTACACCATGGTGGTGACTCGAAAAGTCAGGACCAAAAAGGACGATCCAGCGACCTCAACAGCCCCTGAGGCTACAGAGGCCGTCGCAGAGGCCGTCATCGAAGTCGTCGAAAAAGTTGTCCCCGATGTTGAGGAGTTTAACGATGAAAACGACCCGGGAGAAGACGAATCAAATCTGGATGAAGCTGGGGATGATACTGTAGAAGAGTCTATTGAGAACATCAAAACAGAGGTCGAGGATGGGACCGGAAAACGCGTCTCCAAGCCTTCTTTCAAGGTTAAATACGCTGGCCAAAAGTTATCAGGTAATTATCAACTTTTGACATGGATTTTTGTCTCTTATTCGAAGGAATCTAGGTTTCAAACTGAAATTTTCACTAACAAATCAAAGATTCAAAGCAGGAATTAGTGTTTTGACTGCCAAAAATGAACAATTTTACATTATTTATTGGTTAAAATTCTATATTTTACCTATTTTACTGAAAATTTCTTAGTCCTTGTTTCATAATCCGGATTTGTAGTTTGATTTTTCACCTTCTTTTAGTAATAAAGTATATTAGGAGATCATTTAAAAGTTTTAAGGTGAATTTAAAACTCTTTTCTGAGGATATTCTGCAATTACATTAGGTTTTGCTAAGCAATACTATTGGAAAACCATTCATCTTGGCAACTACCTGTGCAGTGTAGTAAGTTGGTTTAATCAAGGGCATGATTACGTAACGACCGAGGACAAGACTTCTTTGGTTCCTTTGTTCAAGTTTGGATGGCTTGCCAAGATTTTTAAGCATTTTGAAGATACTTTTCAAAGAATTACTTTAAAATCGCTACCAGAATGGCTTTTTCGGAAGTAGCCAAATTTTTTCTTCAAAAACGCCAAACATGCGAAATGACTCCGGACTGTAAAATAAACTGATTTTCACGATGATTTTTAGGCAAGAAAACGGGATGGCGTAAATACGAGCGAAAATACAAGTCGGAATGGGAAGAACAATTCACTTGGGTGGAACGCGCTCCGGATCAGTCCGAAATGGCTTTCTGCATCCTGTGCCGGGACATTTTGGAACCGCGTTACAACGGGCTCTTGAAACACGCCCAAACGGTTAAACATCAAGCCCGTGAGCGTGGAGAACCTCTGCCACCTGGCCAATTGGCTGCCACTGAAGCATTCTTGTCCGCTGGAGGCCGTCGGTACAGGAGCGTTTGGGAAACTGACTTTCCTTGGGTTCGTCGTGCTCCTGGAGACAGCCAATCTCAAAATGCGTATTGTACCGTTTGTCACGAGATTTTGCTACCCAAGTACAACAGTTTGTTGAAGCATCAACAGACGATCAAGCATCAAGCCAACTTGGAATCTGGATCATCTTACGCTAAATTGCAGGCTTCTCCTGCTGTTGCCAACGCCTATTTCAGGGAGGAATGGAAGAACATTTACCCTTGGGTAACGGTCGACCCCTCGGGTAACCCTGGCTTGGCCTACTGTACTGTCTGCTGCAAGTCCCTTACGGCTAAAAAGTACATTCTGGGTATGCATCAGCAAAAAGCCAAGCATATCAAACGGGCTGGATTGACTCCGGAGGAAGTCGGGGATTTGATGAGGAAAACTAAGCTTGAAAAAGACCTCGAAGGACCTCAAAGCAAGAAATTCTACGAGCGTAAATACCGACCGGCTTGGGAGCGTGAATTTCCCTTCATTTCCAAGGCTCCGGATGGCTCTGAATATGCTTACTGCAAATTATGCCGAGACTACTTGGCACCCAAAGTCAATGACATCCGCAAGCATATGTACACCATGAAACATCGCAAACGTGCAATTGCCTCTGGATTGAATGTCAAGCAAGAAAGCGTCACTTTGGTGGCTGGAAGCCAAGGCCAACAAGAAGGAGCCTTGAAGGTCGTGCAAGTGCCTGGATCCAATGACTTCACCGTCGTACCTGTGGATCAAACTGCCAATCAATTCACTTCAATTGAACAACAAGTGTTGCAAGTGGTCGAAGCTCCTCCACCCGCTGAAGGAGTTGTCGTAGCCGTGCCTGGATCCGTGGGTGCATTAGAACCCGATACCATGGATACAACGACTTTGTTAGCCCAAGAAAATCCTGGAATGATTTACCATCGTACCATGTTGCAAGAAGGATTAAAAGAGTGTTTCCATGCCGAATTGCACTCTGATATCCGTGTTGTCACCAACGATGGAGGTGCCGTGACCATTCACCAGTTGGTCTTGGCAGCCTCCAGCCCATTGCTGAAAAAGGCCATCTTGAACATTGACCCTGCTGGACGAGCCATGGATGAACCCCTGACCGTCTTGCTCCCTGATTTCTCTACGGATGACTTGAACACTCTTTTGCCTTGGCTTTACGGCGACGGATCGGATGAACAGCAACCTAACCCTGACTTAGTTAAGGCTATGTCTATTGGACAACCCCAAACCTTTATGAAGGTTCCGGAGGGTATGGAAGACCAGCCAATGCCAAGATCTTACGCCCCACAACCCACCTTCAATATGCCCAAGGAACCCAATAAGCCCGATTTCGATGCAAGAATCAACCCTATGGACTCGTCCAATTTGTTTTCCGTGAAAGACTGGGGCGACGATTCTGATGACGACGATGATGACAACTACCAAGAAGGACCGGTCCACAAGTTGCCAAGAGGTCGTGGACGTCGCCGTCGATACATTCAAACCGAGAACGGTTGGGAATGTGTGGAATGCGGCTTGGCTATGTCTAAACGCGAGTACATGCGCGGCCATTACGAAGAGTGCATGGGAGGCGGAAAAGTTCTTCCCAATGTTCCCAAAGACTTGGTCATCGTTGGATCTGATAAGGGAGGCAAGCGCAAGAAAGAAGACGGCACTGATGATATCGAAGGCACTCCCAGCAAAGTTAAGAAAGTCGACGATGAAGATATTCTCAAATGTTATGGATGCAAACACGTTTATCGCACTCTGGTTGAACTCAGAGCCCATTTGGCAGCCTACGAAAAGTGCTCCAATTCTACTTGGGTTTGCGATGAGTGTCCTCGCACTTTTGGAGCTGAAAGATCATTGCGTATCCATACTTTGCAAATCCATCAAACCGAGTTGATTTGTGACAAATGTGCCAAAAACTTCGGTACTGATCATAAGAAATTTTTGCGACATTTGCAACGTGCCCACATCTCCGAAGAAAAGAAGAAAGACAGGATGTACAAGTGCACGGAATGTTCAAGATCATTTGATTATGAAAAGAATTTGGAGAGGCATTTGGCCAAACATAAGGAAGGAACCTTGAAGGAAGGCGATGATCAACAAGAAAAGGAATTCGTTTGCGATCAATGTGGAAAGATTTACGGGAATTACAAGTCGTGGTTCTATCACGTCAAAAGTCACAGTGTTATTTACCAATGCCAAACAGTAAGTATTCTAATCTTCATTCCGGATTTAATTAAAATGATGAGAAAGTGCACACGAGAATTTCATAATGACCGAGACCCTAGTGCACAGGGGCCATCTGATTTATAAAAATACAATTTTTAGAATACTTTTCAAAAAGTTCGAAATCTAACTTTTCGCTTTGCTTTACAGTGTCCTCGCGGTTTCAAGACTCCTCGCGGTCTCAAGTACCACATGGCTTTGCATACGGGTATTGCTGCCTTCCACTGCGGAGAGTGTGGCAAAGCCTTTATCACTCGCGACAAGCTCTTATTGCATCAAAAATCCCGTCATTCCAACGAACGTCCTCATGCTTGCGAGTGGTGTGGCAAAGGATTTTTGCTTGCGCATAAGTTGGCCGAACATCGTAGAAGAGTTCACACTGGCGAGAAACCCTTCAAGTGCAACATGTGCGACCAACGATTCACCGATTCAAGGTACGTCAAATTATATATTTTTTCAATTCATTTTCAATTCATTTTCATTCTATTTTGCTTTTTTCAGTTCTTTGTCGCATCATCGAAAACGTCACGCAGGAGTTATCCACTCGACACCAAGGGTGATCACCCAACAAACCATTACATCCGCCAATGGCGAGCAAGCCGTCATCGTTACAACTGGCGGCGATGAAGACGAAGGCGAGGTCGATTCCGAGGACGAGGCCGCAGCAGCTGCTGCTGCCTTGACCGGCCGCGCTACCTTAGGACGTGCCACGCATTTGTTGGCTGACGGAGGAATTGTCTTTGAAGTGCAACAAGAATAATGAACTGAAAAACGAAAACGGAAAAAAAAAACACATTTGTACATAGTTAAAAACTTCATCTAAAGCGAAAAATTTCTGTATATCCTTTCTCTCCCTCAATTTTTTGCCGGCGTAGGCGGTTTTGTATAGAATCTGTTCTGCATTATTAGCCGTGTAATAAATACCTGTATTTTCTGAATTCTGAGAAATTGAAATACACTACTTCATAAACTGGAATACTATATGTTTTGAACGAGATTTGCGGTCCTACAAGTACTGATCTTGGGAAGTTGGGAGTTGGGACATCAGCAAGTTTAGAAGTTTATTCTTTATATTTCAAAAAAGCAAAATATGAGTAATGTCACTGTGGATTGGCATCAATAAGGTAATCGCATCAATACAGTCTCGGATTTTTTTCATTTGATGTTCGAAAGACTTGGCGCTTGCCTTTTAGCAAAATCATTTGTCCTTCTGGAGTTTTCCTCTTCACCATCCACACGTTACCATCACCGTCGTCATTGACATTCCGGGAGATGAACAACTCCCAATTGTCTTGAATGACATATTGGACAGCAATATAATCATTCTGATTCTCCTTTTCCACAATGGCAACCATGTTTTGGGGCCACAAAAAACTGAGCTTTGCTGAAAATTGAATGTAATTTTCCATTTTATTTTTTATGGTCAAATGTTCATTTTGCATGCAAAGTTTCAAAATACAATCCTATCAAGATAGAGTTGAAACTTACCTAAGGGTAATTTCATGTTAGCTCCAGAAAACAGACAAGTAAGCAAGAAATGTTCAAACTTATTTTTGCTCCCAACCAAAACTGCAAGAGTTTCCTCATGCTTGATGGAAAACTGACCATCAAGGATCCCAACATTTGGACACTCAATAAGGAATTGACCACTTTGATCTTCAATGTCTTCTAGCAAATCAGTGTCGTTTAGAGGCATGTCCATGTCTGGCCTTCGATATACCATCCTCAGTTCTTCTGGAGAGTAGCCTTCTCCTTTTGTGAAGGCTTCTTTGAGGTCAAAGATGGTTGCTTTACCTTGCAACTTGCATGTGAAGATATCTTCACTAAGGGTTCCTTCAGGAAAAATTAGTTTGATTTTGAATTCTTCCATCTTTTTTAAGTGTGATTAGAGTCAGTCACTGATAAGAGTCAGTGCTTAGTGACATCAGCATTCAGCAAGTTGAGTGCAATTGTTCAAAAATAGTCAAAGGAAACAGTTTCTTATCATTGCTCTAAAGATTTTGTAACAAAATGGCGGGCAATGGCAATTTAAGGGTGCTAAAATGTGCAGTCTTGTTAAATAAGATTGAAGTTCAAGCCATACAATGGCGACGTTACTTCACAAAGAATTGGTTTGAACTTACAGCTCATCTTCGGAATGCTACCATCTTGTTTCTAACTGGAAGGCATGGTTTGGAAGATGGATCCATTGGTCCTCAAGATGAAAGAGTCAAGCAAAATCAAATACAACAAGTAAGAAAATTTCTTTTTAGATCATTCAGATTATCATACAAATTGTGTTTCAGAATGCACTCTTTGAAAGAAAGGAACAATTCAGCATTGACATGAAGAACAGAAACATTCAAATCAAAATTCTTGATGTTGATCAATTCTACAATGAAGCCAAAGAATTGGACCAAAAAGGACTGAAAGTCAGCATTTTGGCCATTAATCCATCAATCATTGTCATCTCAATTTGCTTCTCTGAAACCTTGGATCTCAGATTTGCATTGGAGGTTGAAGGCATCTTTCCAGAGTTGAGATTGAAGCAAGATTTGACTATGGTCACTCATGGAAAGCAAATCGAACTGGATGGAACCCAACGAGAGCTACTTTACACAGTTTCTGAGCCAGAAAACATTGAGAAGCTCCTAATTGTGAGAGGACCCGAAGGGTCAGGAAAGACAATTTTATCAATGGAGATTCTCAAAATGAAACTAAGTCATTACATCAGAAAATTCAAGTTAAGTGCCAGGACAGATGGAAAGTCCAAAATCAAAGTTTTTGTTTGTGGTTGGTACAATGGCAAAGACAGAGTTGTAGTTCTCTTGAAGCAACTAATGGAAGAAACCAAGGATATCAGTGACTTTTGTGATCTTCAACTCAAAGCTCTACCAGACTTCAAAATACAAACCATTGAAGATTTCCAATTGAAAATCAGTGAAATTGAAGGAAAATCTTTTGAGCAGACCATCTTTTTCATGGATGAACTTTATCCTGCTTTTCCATCTCATCAATGGACAAAATTCAAACCAAAACCAGGACAGGATTTTGTCCTTTCAATAAGGCATGCATTCCATGATGGCAAGTTCCAGAGGTCCTCCAATCCTCAATCCAAAAGCATTGATGTACAAGAAAATCTAATTTATTGTCAGTTGAGCAAACCTTATCGATGTACCAAACAAATAATCAATTTTATGTACTATTGGTTGATTCATTCACGTCATGAAGATGAATTTTACAAGCAAAAGAGTTTTGTTCATTCCAAAGGATACTTTGATGGACAAAAAAAAATAAAGAAATTATTACATTGTTACAAACTTCATCTAAAGGGAAAAATTTCTGTATATCTTTTCTGTCCCTCAATTTTTTTTGCCGGCGTAATTAAGCGATTTTGTAGAGAATCTGTTCTGCATTATTAGCAGTGTAATAAATACCTACCTTTATTATCTGAATTCTGAGAAATTGAAATACACTACTACATAAACTGGAATGGAATACTATACGTTTTGACCGAGATTTGCGGTCTGATCTTATCTAATAAAAAAGACGTTTGTCCCGGCTTATGACTCCGACAAAACTTTCAATGTGTAACGTAAACTCCCTGTTTTTATTGCTTTATGGTTCCTATGGTTGTAAATTTCGTCAAATCTACCTGGAAACTTTATGGCTCTTCAAAGTACATTTTCTTTTTAACTGCAGATGGCGGGGTTACCTTTGTTCCTATCAGTTTTCATACTTTGACGAACTTTGCTCTGAAATCATGCATACTTTAGAGTATTTGATAATCGTATAAAAGCTTATATTCGTGATTTGAGGCAAATGTGGTGTTGTTAACCGTTCATGTATCTCTTTTATAACAGTAGTAATAAACACTCAAACAGTATCTAAGACCATTGAAGAAGCACCAAAGGATGATTTTTAGCTTTTTCCTTGAAAACATTTTCAGATGTTACCTGTTTGCTTTAACAAGTGAAATTCGAGTCCTTCAATCGCAAGGACTATATTTAATTAATAGGGCTTGCTTTGCATACGGACTTTGCTATGCTGCCCTTTCTTATATTATGTCAAAGTTAACCACTCGCTCGCTACTGTCGGCTACTTTCGGCATTTGGAAACCTGAAAATGCCTAATTATTGTTTGAAGTTGTTTGATGATTTTCGATAAATTATTTATTTTCAGCCATTACTATAAGAATCTAAGCAGGGGCGTCCTCCCCGAATATCTGAGAAGGGGGCCGTACGCTGTGGTTGAGCAAGCGGAGCGAGCGAAACCACTCTATCTATTCTCAGCGTCAGTTTTGCCTACTTTTAGACTACAGTATTCTACAGCGTCACTTTTGG
>LT727956.1:255595-287369 GCA_900157175.1 Oithona nana
ATGATGACATCAAAGAACTTGCGAATCAACTTGAAAAACTGTAATATTTGAATT
This sequence comes from Oithona nana, assembly GCA_900157175.1. NCBI lineage: Eukaryota > Metazoa > Arthropoda > Copepoda > Cyclopoida > Oithonidae > Oithona > Oithona nana. The sequence continues at coordinate 255,650 of LT727956.1, forward strand.
ATTCTTTTTTAAACTTGCATTGAATTTTCATAAAAATTGTTGTTTTCAGTGGACCATCTCCTTTAATATCAGATGTCTTTCATGGAAAAGAAGAATTCGACTTATATGCAGATAAACTGTACAACATCAATCATCCAATGTTTGACAACAGCGGTGATTTGAAAGGTGGAAGTTTGCTACATGCAGCAGCTGAAAAAGGGGACTTAGAACTTCTGAAACGATTAGTACTAAAGTTAGAAGAAAAAAATCCCCAAGATGAACACGGACTCACTCCATTACATCATGCTGCTTCAAAAGGACATTTGTCTACAGTCAAGTTTCTTTTACCATTAATAAGCTACAAGAATCCCAAGTCAGGGGAAAGATGGTATGGAAGTACTCCATTACATTATGCTGCAATGAATGGACATTTGCAAATTGTCGAGCATTTGATTGAACATATTGAAGGAGACATCAATCCTTCACAATCTTTCACTCCTAGACGCACTGTCTTACATATAGCAGCAGAAAACGGACATCTGAGTGTGGTTTCTTTCTATACCAATCGACTTCCAAATCCAAATCCAGGTACACTTACAAATGACAAATTCAGAGGAACAACACCTTTGCATTTGGCAGCACAATTTGGACATTTGCAAGTTGTGCAACACATTTGTAGCCTTTTGGAAGACAAAAATCCCAAGAATGCAAATGATCATACTCCATTACATGTCTCTGCTTCGAATGGACATCTTGAAGTTGTCAAATTCCTAGTCAATCATGTGGAAGACAAGCATCCCATAAATGGAGTTTTGTATGGACGAACGACACCTTTGGATTATGCAAAAGAAAGAGGTCACATTGAAGTTGTCAATTTTTTGGAACAATTATAAAACTTCAAATAAAATATTTTTTGTTTCAACGCAAGGTATTTGAAAAAACAGTTGCAAAGTAATATTTGATTTTTGAACCAAAAACCGTTGGATGATACAGATCCGGATTTTGAAGCAATTAATGGATAAATCCGGATTTGACATTTTTCCGTCAAAATTGCTTTGAAAGCAGAATTTAAAACGAGGCCGACAGGGGCAAAGAATCACAGAATGAAAAGGATCTTCAGTCGTATTTTGTATTGTCTGTAATGCAGTACATTCAATGCCAATAGTCATCAGAAATGCAATAGACTTGGACACAATGTGCAATTAGTTCATTCTTACGTCAACACCAGAATTCGTCTAATCAATAATTTGCAAGCTTACGCTTCTTACAGAAAGCCAGTCATTATTACACCGGTAGTAATAGTACAATTTTAACTGATGGTTGTCGCGGTCTTATTTTGCTGCATAACTGACCTACTTAAATATTTCTCGACTTTCTTCAAGGATCTTGAGACGTTTGAAGGAAATTTTTGTGTAGAAAGCTATGAAGAAAAATATGAAAAATTGATTCGATATCTGGAAAAAGCGTATGATTTTGCGGGTACAATTATTATTGTTGTTATTGACTATAAAATGACAGATATCTTTCATTGGAAAGTTTTGTTGCTTTCAAGGTAAGGCTTCAAGGAGAAAGGCGCAACGTTGCTTCATTTTGAGAAACGAAGGCCTGGTAGTAAGTAGAAAGCAGGTTTGGTTCTCCCTTCACATTTTACACTTGTGGCTTTTTACTTCAAGCAGCTAAAGGGTCTTATTGATAAACATAAGTCATTCAACTATGAGTCACTCTTAAAAGGTAAGTTCGGTAAGATGTAATTTTTGAAAGTACCAAAATTGAAAAAAATCGAAATGTAATTATTGTTATTTTTTCTAAAATAGTGAGAGGGTAATTAATCAACTTTCGGTTGGCAAAAATAGAAAAATCAATTTTGTCATAAAATAAAACGTAATAACAATATGAAAAGTCATAAGTAATTGCGTTAATTACGTAGCTAATTACGTACCCACTAATAATTAACATAGCAAATGACATTGACCACAATTTAAGCAATATCAAAACCTGAAAAATTGAATCCAGGCTTAATGAAGCATTCATGATTTCATGTCATAAGCAACTTAGGAAATCTAGGTAACGAATACAATCGTGATGAGGTCAATTTCGTGTTGTACTTGTACCATTTGATTTTCCTTAGATACACTATACTGTATTTTGTAGATGTAGTAGTACACAATTACTATAGTAGTAACTAAAGAAAGTGTCAAATGTTTTTCTCGTGCACGAGACCTTGGATTTATTCTGAAAATAGTAGGCTACTACTTTTTTAGTAGTGTTCAGGCTTCTTGCATTGCTATTTGTAGATCAGAAAGCAGTAAGGAAACTGTAATAATGACTACTGCATTGGCAATGTAGATTTTTGCCTTCTAATGGCGGCAACATTTCATAGAATAGAATGTCTTCAGTGTCATACTGTCCGTCGTTGCATGACAATCCTGCTTTTGTTTTTTGCTACAGAAAGTTTAGACCTTACAGTAAAAGGCAGCGTAGCAGGAGGGCCTGCCTTCGAGACCTGTCAAGCAAAGGTTTTATGGCGGTGATCCAAAGATTAAATATGAAGCTCTGTAGCTCAGTTTTTACTTGGCCAGGACAATTGCAACAATGATTTGTTTTTAGTGGTGCAAATTGCGTTGACTGCAAAATCCCATGGGAAAAGGGGCAAAAAATTGAATCGTTAGATAATCCATGAATTACTACTACTTTTTGCTATTCAGGTATTCAAATTACACTTTTTGCGCTTTGGCCTATTTTTGACCCTTTGGGGAATTACATTGGCCTTGTAATAATTAGTTTGTATTTTGTATCCGCGATGGTGAGGGGTAAAAATAACAACTATAATAGTTGGGAAACTATTGATTTTAGATCGGATAACAGCATGACTGAAATTGATGGTTCCGCCATAGACGACATCCTCAATAGCCCAACCAAGGAGAATCAACCACCTGAAGAAGAACCAATTGAGCCAATAGCAACTGCACCTATCATCAATGAAGATTCAATTGCATATCCAGAATTGAACCAAGATGATTTGCCTGGCAGTATTGAAAATATACCCAACTTGGAGGAAAAAAGACCTTCAACCACATTGGAGGTGGGGCCTGATGGTGTGGCAATGGTTGAGTCATCTGCTCTGCCTGCACGATTGCCACCATTACGAAACAGTAGCCAAGAAGGAGATTTGGATGGATACAGACAAAACATTGATGTGATTTCAAACTTTTCGGAGGTAATTTTGAACTCACAAACTTTGGTAGAACATCTGAAATAACCTTTTAAAATTTTCATTGCACTTGTAAAATACAACCTTGTACATTCATTACGCTTTAATGAAACTAACTAGCCAATCAATAGTCATGAGAATGAAGTGTAAGTCGTAATTCTGTTGGAAACAGAATTGAAAATGTATTTTGTGTATTTCAGAGACGATACCATTATTACCCCAGAATACCATTGGTATGTCTACCTTTGTTTGTCTCCAGTGTTTTGCTTGCAGTGTGAACTTTCTAAAGCTGAAAGTACCGTTTGATATGTTGATATTCTAATTGAAATTAACTTACTTATGACTAAAAGATTTAGATTTTTGCAGTAGAATTTCTACTTCTTACAGACGGATGCCAATATCAACGACCTCCTAAATACCCTAGAGTGTCCAGTATGCTTGGACACGGCTGACAGTCCGCCAATATATCAATGTCCAGAAGGCCATTTGTTGTGTCAAAGGTGTAATCAGAGGCTTGTTGATTGTCCTCAATGTGGACATGCATTAATGAATTCAAGAAACCGGATTGCTGAAGACCTGGCAATCAAGCTGCAAGTAAGATTTCATACCTTTAGAAATCTCATGCAGAATAAATCGATTTTTCAATTTTGACGTGCTTCTCGTGCATTTCAAAACGAACAGTAGTAAAGTAGAATTTAGAAACGTTAGTTGTGAAAATGACAAATCATTATACTCCTTGCGGTATCGGGTCGGTGACACATACAAGTTGTACAAGGCCGTTACCGATGCCAAAACGGTTCGGTCAATACCGATACCGCTGGTACGGTAAAACGAAAAAATTGGTAAGCGATGAAAAAGATCGTGAAACTTTGTTTACATTGAAGCTACACAGTGCAGAGATCCTTTCATTTTGACACCTTTTTTTCAGCTTCACAAAAAATTGATAATTTGCAGATTTTGCGTGGCAATACAACAGGCAGTGCTGGCAACCAAAAGATCGCCATAGCCGTCTCAGAGCCTCACAAACGTAAAGGTTTTTTCGGTGGTGTAGTCTACAACATCATCACCAAGTATTACGGCGAGCAGTTCGCATCCGGATCATCCAACTCTCATTTCAGCGTCACTCGAAGCTACAAAGACATTCAAAATCTGTACAAATATCTGAATTTAAGTTACCAAAAGCATGGAGTCATCATTCCTCCACCACCTCCCAAGGCCAACTTGAGCATCGTGGATACCGTTCAAACCGCCGGAGCCAAAAATCTGACGGCTTCAGCCGCTTCGCGTTCGATTGATAAGAAATGCGTGGCCTTAGATAGATACATGAAGAGATTAGGCAAACATCCAGTGGTACGAAAAGATGCCATGTTCAGGTCTTTCATTCAAGACAAAGAAGTGGCCAAGACGCTGAAACCATTGGTCGGCTTCAAAAGTGCCTTGGAAGGTATGAAATCAGGCATTGCAACCTTTCAATCCAAAATCACGGTGACGGAAAAAGATCCCTGGTTTAAGGTAAGATTTTCGAATCCGGATTCCGGATGATCAATTTTATCAATCATTAATTTCAGACTCGACATGGACAATTGAAAGCCTTGTCCCAACAAATGGACGAAATGCACAAAAATCTGCGGGGAATGGCAGCACTGAAGCATCAATTACATGACAAATCGGATGAGTTTAGGAGAGATTTAGTCATGCTTTTGGTTGGAAGATCCACGGTACGTGAAAATGATTTCGCTCATATCATTGATCAAGTGGTTGACGCTCAAAGAATCATGTCTACTTTGTACGATGAACAAGCGGATGCGGACGACCATTTAGTGCAGATTTCCGAAGATTACAAACTGATGATTATTGCTGCGCAAGATACACTGATACGTCGGCGTAAGGTCCAAATGCGGTTCGAAAAAGAGGAGAAGAAAGCCAAGAAAAAGTCCGTCAAAATGGTCAAAAAAGAAGAGACTTCTGAAGCTCCCATTGAAGAGATCACCAATGAGCTTTCGGATGTAGAAAAAGCTGAGGAAAAATTCAATGGCGTCAGCCAAACTTTACGACGAGAATTGGAACATTTTGACTATGTTATGCGAGAAGAATTTGAGAAGGCTTTTGCAGCTTATGGAGCCACTTACTTTGGATCACTGAGTAAATCCAAGATCATGGACGACTCATCCACCAGACCCAACACTGAGCTATTAGCTTTGACAGTTGAAGAACCCAAACAGTACGAAGAAATGAGTGCAGTGTCTTATCATATGTAATTCATTGAAAAATAAATCTCTCATTTTATTGTTGAAATGTAGAACTAATAATAGGTAATAATGTACTTGTCTCTTCATGGTTGTGATCATCATGTTCACTATGACTATGCGGAGCTCCCAATTCAACGGCCAACATGGTGCAAAATCCCAAAATGACAAAAAACAGTTGCGCCAATCCGGACACATTCTTTGACCTTTCGCGTTCAAGGACTTCAAAGACCACTACGTAAATAATCGTGCCGCCGGCCAAGGCTTGTAGAAAACCGACTGTGACAAAGTAGGCAGGCCCGGTTCCTATTTGGCTGATAGCGATCCCGATGCCAATACCAATCGGGGTCAGAATGGCATAGATTATAATGTAGGCGGTGTATAAAGCTAATCGCGTCCGGGCATGAAATAATTCCAAGCCAACGCAAAATGAAATGACATACTTATGGGTGGCAACGGCTATAAAGTTAAAAATCAAAATCAAATTCTTTTTTAAGTATTTCAAAAGTTTGAATCTACCTGCGAATAAAATCCAGACATCTTTGGTGTCTTTTTCAAGTCCAACTGCCAGACCTTCAAAAACGGCATGTAGACTCAAGGCCAAAACCGTCAAAAAGTCTCTCAAGGCACTTTTAGAATTGGATTCCTCTGCTGTGCTACATGTCTCAGTTAATTCTGTAGATTCTGAGGTTTTTGGAGTAGCTGTGGCGTTGGCAGCTCTGGTAATACTTTGCTTGACTTCGTCAATGGGACTCAAAACTTCATTTGGTTTGGTAAAGGTTCTGTAGTTGGCTGCCGGGTAGGATACAGTTCGAGCTCGTGGTTTTCGCTGCCCTGGACCCAAATCGTCTGCTGCAACTGTGGATCAAATTATGATTTTCATCTTTTCTTTGCTTTTCCAACTTTAAGATTCTCTTTGTGTCTTGAATTGAGAATTTGGGTACTTGAACTTACTTCTTGGACTTGAACAATTGTCAATTTCTGTAAGGCCTGCTTCACAAGCTTGCGAATGAATACTGAATGATCGATGAACTTGAATCGTTTCATTGTGGTGATGATGCACGGAAGAATCCACAAAGAAATGGACGATTTCTTCAATGAAGTAGATCAGGAAGAACCCAAAGCATGTGAATATCTCCGCAAATGGTTTGTCAATCAGGATTTCGAATCCGGATTCCCCGAGGCTTTCTTCAACCTATTGACAAAACAGGGGGTGAAAAGGGGGACCTTGACATTCAATTTTCAATGCTATTCCATGCGTTGCATTTTTCTATGGAAGTTGCAAAAATTTCGATATTTTTTGCGTCGTCTTCGTTCTTTTAAAAAACGTCACGACAATTTGACATTGAAAGGGACAAAGCAGCATCGGTTTTGTATCAATATTTGTCAATCGAAAGAAGAGGTCACAGTAAACATTTTTAAACGTACCTCTGGTAACATGTGAATCATTGAAGTAGCAAAGAGAACACCTCCTCCAAAACACAAAAGCACTGACGTCAAAGTCCGTTTCCATTCTTTATCGTCACTGACAAAATGCTTTCCAATCTTCAAAGGGATGAATCCAAGGAAGAGGGAGACTCCACCCAGCAAAAACATTGCCAAATACTTTGTTCCATTCAGGTCCATCATTGTGCTGCCGTCCGGATAACTCTACAGCACCACTGATAACAGATAATGATGTGCGAAACTGCAAAATAAACATAATTATCAACTTTTATCAAGGTAACAGCACTCTTTTTCTCACAGGTGTTGAAGATTGTATTGAAGTTGCATTAAAAAGATTTTTTTGACAACGTGGCCAAAGTGCGCCTCGTGATCTGCTTCTCGTAAAACAAGTCAACTATTTTTTTTTTTGCTGATAAGACACTTTGCTACTAGATGGACTACTATGGACTATCTACCTACAACGATGCCTTTCCAACGCTCACAAGTGTGAAATCTGTGGTATAAACTGTTGCTAGTACACCTACATACGTACAAGTGTAAGAGATCTTTCGAGGCCATTAAAGGCTTTTTTTTTTAGCAAAATATAGACATAGACAAACACTTGGTACTTTGTACCCAAAAATGTCAAAAATAGGGAAATTATTGATGTGAGAACGACCAAAAGTTTTTTTTTTGTCTCCAGAGTACTATAAAAGGTGCAGTAAAAAACAATTAGGTACGATATTACCTTCTGATGTTACCAAATTAGGAATGTTTATGTAAAAAGAAGCACTTTTCTCTTTGTTTGACACTTTTGTGTTCAAAGAGGTTCAACCATCGACTAGAAAATGACTTGTTCCTTCGTTTCAAGGAAGAATTTTGCACGCGACTTCATTACGTCAAAAGTTGCACTCTAGAGACTATGAAGTAGTAGCATAGTAGGCATAAGTCAAGGCTGCATCAAAATTGTGCAGTAGGCTACTTGGAAAAAGTTATCATAACTTTTTAGAAAGCTTCTGCGTACATAAAATTAAACATAGGGAAGTACTTTAGGTAATCCCTTCAAGGGAACTAGAATGTGATGGGCATCAACTAATTCTAAAAAGCGCATATCAGAGCAAAAATGCAAAAGCGGCGGCTATTTTTATTGTTTTTTCTGTAGCTTGAATTCAATTGTTTTGCTTGATTTCACTTGATTTTCTTGGGTTGCTGGTTATCTTGGGATATTCATTTGCTTCTTTTGCAATGTTTCTTTTTCTTGGGTTTCTTGGGATAATTGTCCTGTACATTTTCTTGAATCTTGGGATAATTGTCCAGCACATTTTCTTGAGTTACTTGGGATAATTGTTTTTCTTGTTTGCGTAGGATATTGATTTGCTTCTTTTGAGAGGGGTACTTGAAAACACTTGGTAATTCTTGGTATTTGAACTCAGTCTTGTTTTATGTATGGATCATACCATAAATGTACCAAATGTAGTAAAAAAAATTAGGCTTTCTTACGTTTAACACCTTCGGACGAAACAGGATCTTCGGAAATAGCGCGCTTTTTCTTTTTCTGTGCTGCATCTGAGACATCTTTTTCGACAGTTTCTTCATTGTCATTCTCTTCTTCATCATCTTGCTTATCGCATTCCTCATCTTCACAATCTTCCTCTTCTTCCTCTTGTTCTTCCTCGAGTTCTAATTCAATGGAATCAAATTCCTCCATTGTCTCTAACCACTTTTCGGGTCCTAAAGCCATTTCTTCATCTGTCAATAGACATTCATCCAAGAGTTTTGTAATCACATCCCGTTTCATTCGATGACCAATGAAAACAATTTCTTGACGTCTGTCTTTATACTCCCAATCCTCACCGTTTTCTTTTTGCATGTCCTATAAGAAGAAAATCAATTGGGTTCAGCTTACAGTAAAACCAACAAGTAAGTACCTTCAGAACTTCCGGTGCAACTTCAGTTCCTTCCCAAAGCTCAGGTCTTAGACACATCCAATGAGTTTCACCTTTGATACGGAGGACATTCCCTGCCTGTTGCCAACCTCCAATAATATCATTTGAAGTTGCCAACCATAAAAATCCTTTGCTTCTCAAAAGTTCTCCCATTGTATCATTGCGCAATTTTTGCTTTTCAAGGGCCTCCGCTTGGGATTTTTCCAAGTCTTCCTGTTTTTCCTCATCCAACTTCTTGATCAAGTCTTTCAATTGTTCCTTCTCCTCCTCAGTTACATCCTTAATTTCTTCTTCTTTCTCAATTGCATCAATGGGATCCGCAAAGAAGGGCATCAACCAATTTTCAATCAATCTTTTTGGGTGGAAAGGTTTCCTATGAGGAAAGATAATGTAAATATTTTCAAGTAATTTGGATTTTCAAATAAAACAAACTTACCTAGCACGGTACACAAAAGAGTTGATGTCAAATCGGGCAGTACATGCATCCGGAACCCATTTTCCAGCTTTCTTTGCTTCTTCAGCATCTTTTGCATATGTAGTTTCATTTTTAGTAGATGTGACCCAGAAGTCATCTTTGTCCTTGTACAGAGAAGTGTTGAGGATCTCCATCACATCAATCTTGCTCTGAAGGGTTTTAACAATCTTAGCCTTTGGGTTGAGAAGTTGAAGCTTTTCCATGATGTCTTTTTGTTGTTGTTCTTTGACCAAATCCACTTTGTTCAAGAGGATCACATTGGCAAACTCCACCTGATCCATCATTAGTTCAGGTATAGTACCAACAATAGTACTATTGTCATAGGTCTTCATGCTGCCAAGATTAGTGTAGAAATCAGCAGAGTCAATCAAAGTGACACAAGTGTCAAGTCTTGCAACTTCTCCTAGTTGGGGCTTACTATGGTCATGAACAATATCGTTGCTCTCTTCACATTGTTCATGATCATCAATTTCAAAAAGTGGAGCAATTTCATGAGGCTCTGAGACTCCAGATGCTTCAATTATGATGTAATTGAATTTCTTCTTTTGAGTCAATGCAACAATTTGGTCAACCAGATCAGACTGGAGAGTACAGCAAATGCAACCATTTTGCATTCCGATCATTGCTTCTTCACTTTGAATCAAAGATGTGTTATCAATCAGACTCTTGTCAATGTTGAGTTCAGCCATGTCATTAACAATGACAGCACAATTGAAATCCTCGGCAGAGTGTTTGGTCTCAAGGATGTGTTTCAAGAGTGTGGTTTTTCCAGCTCCAAGAAATCCGCAGAGCAGAGTGACAGGTACCTTGTCAGGTATTTGGGCTGTTACCTATGCAATTGTATCAAGTTAATTTTAAAAGCAGTTAGAAACAGTAGTAAACACAACCCAAAAAGTCTTATTTCTGAGGTCGAAATCTTAAATCAAACCACTTGTAAGGAAAGAAGACAATTCATAGAATCTATCAAAATCGCTGTCATTTAGTTCAGACTTCAATTCGTACCTGATTTTCTCCACGACCCATTTTGAAAATTGAGTTTTGTTTTGATTTTGGCTCTTTTTTTAGGAAAAGGAAGTTTAGTCTGCACTTGCACATTACTTAGCGGAACGTTAAATTTGTTGTCACGAAACCTTGATAATGCAGAAAATGCAGTGATTTCAGTGAAGATGAAGATTGAAGACTAAAAGACTAAAAACGTTAATTTTGACGGATTTCTGAAATGTCTTACATGTAATTCTAAAACTGTCTTTATCGGAACACTTTTAAAGTATTCTAACGCAACCTCGCGCATAAATCATCGATTCAAGGGATTTACAAGGGAAGAATAAAATTCGTTTTTCCAATATAAATCCCATGAATTCCTCAGTGCACTTTTGGAAGCTGCACATATTTTGATAGGCCTTCTATGCCCCCTTTTTTAGTATGCATGAGAATGAATGTCTTTTCTGAATGTGGTGGATGATGCTACCGCGGTGATTTATTGGGATATTTGGACATTAGGGTAAGCTTGATGTAAGCTAGGGATATGTAAGTGCTGCTGCATATACATAGTAGACGAATATATGCATGTAATGGGTATACACATGTAGTACTGTAGTTTTAGTTCATTAATTATTTGTACTACACAAACACAACGGGATGAAATCTCAGGGAAATAAAAATTCAGATTTTTCTTTCATTATTTGGAATTTGAAAATTTGCTCGCATAATTACAAAATCATCATAAATGTTGTGTGATATGATAGTATTTTCCGTCAATATTTGATTTTTATGGACAAAATATGAAGGAGATCTGACATCATTTGATTTTCGTGATGCGATGTCAAGATCCGTTGAAATGTGCTGCTTCGCAGAATTCGTCAGTAACACACTGCAGCAAAATTCAAATTTTTGTTCATTTACCCAATATGTAATTAATTCGAGAATAAGATTTGAAATTGAATTCGACCATTTTGTCTCACTCTATTTAATTTATGCTGTAGGATTTTCGGTTGATTCTTTTAAACATAATTTGTAATTTTGCCACATTGTGTCTAGATAGAGCGTAGCGCAATTTTTTAAGGCGTTTTAAAGAAGGTCGTGCTGTGTTGATCGATTAAAAATGCTTCGCTCGTTTCTATTCGGCTGCTTGGTTGCCCTAAAAAGTGTGGATGTGTGAGAAGAGCAAGGAATTATTCATGTTTTCAAAGTCCTTGGCCAGCATACATCATCCACTTTTCAAATAATATTTAAAGTCCTTTTGGGGCTTTGATTTGGAAAAAAAGAAGAGAATAGAGACATCCCTAATGATTATAATGTGCATGGTTGAAAAGTCCTTGAAAAGTGGTTTTCATCTCTTCCGATTTCATCAAAGTGAACCCGATTTCCTTTCATGTGAAGTGTTTTCATCGCATCTACCTATTCATTTTGCCATGGTAATTACTCTATAGAGCTTCTACGTCAGTTTTAGAGTGTATCATTTTCTGATCTTCGGACCGAAATCAGTCATCTAAAAAATTACCCAATATTGGAAATTGAATAGTGGAAAAGTCAAGGGTCTGTTTTCATCAAGTCATTTGAAACTGCACATCAAGTCATCATCCTCAAGATTTTCATATCATTCCACTTTATCAATTTACCTCCAGGACATAGGATTACGAGCAACTTTAGTATAATGGTAATCACATCACGAATAAACGGCATTCCTTTTTTGTAGTATTTTCAAATGTTACAAAAAAGGGAGGCCAGATCAAATAAACACATAATTGTCTCATATGTTTTTTGTTTCCAATCCTGGAAGAATAGCAAGATCCATCTCATTTCATCATCATTTTTGCAGCAGACATTGACAAGTCACTTCCTTTCAAAACTGCTCTTCAGAGCACATCAAGAAACTTTATTTTCAAATCAAATGCTTCTGAAATAAGGCGAAGGTAAAGGAAATGCTCCAGACTTTTTCACTTTTTGACAATCCTATTTTGAGACTCTTTCAAGAAAAGACAGATTTGCTACCAACTTTTTTACTTCATTTCTATGACTGATTTTTCCAACCCAAAGGCCAAGGTCAAGTGTCTCTGAAAAAACCCTCCATATTTTACCCATGTTGAATAAACCACTCATTTTAGATAGACGTTCAAAATGAAAAGATTTTGAGGGGTTAGGTCATCTACTAATTTGAATAATAATTCAGGTTTTGAAAAAGTTCGTAGGAGTTATTTGGGTTGTGTTTAAAATGTATGACCTTTGCACACTCCCTCTAATGGGGGATAATGATGCGCTATGAAGAGCTGAGTAGAGTAGCTGAGAAGAGCGCAAGCGCAGATTCAGCAGCAGCCGTCAAAACTGAGTTGTACCTCTCAGTTTCTCCAGGCTACCTGTCTGGCTAGTTCTCTTTTCCCTTAGCGCACCAGGCATATTCAAAGTTGCTTTAACATACTGACCGACTGGCACGGAGGCAAAACACTACCTACACTACCTTTCCATCTACGCATAGTGCTTGCAAAGGCCCTTTTTCAACAACTTTTGGCGCTTTTTCTAAAGCCCACTATTAAATATCCTTTTAGAAACTCTTATGTGTCATTTTGTGGCCCAAGATAAGGCCAATTCTTTGAGCCTCTCAACTTCACAACCATGTGCAAATCACTGAACTAAAATTCAAGCATTTTTAAGGTCTGTCACTAAGGCTACCTTAAAAACTCTGACTTTGGTCAGGTAAGAATAATCTGATAACTATTTTCCAACCCATTCTACTCAAGTGGTATTCAGAGTTATTCTTAGAATACAAAAGTTGATTTTTGCTGTAATTCTCATCATCCGGAAATAGCCAATTGACCGCCAAGTTCCTAAAGAGTAGTAGGGATGCTATTTTGAAATAAAGCTGTTTTTTGATGATGAGGCTTAGCTGCCACAGCTGAAAAAGCTGCGCCCTTGGCCTCTGAGACTACTGAGACACAGCAGCAGCCGCTGAAGCAGAGGCAGCGAAGGCTGAGAAACGGCCTCAGAAAAAGAGCGCTTCAGCTTCAACGAGAAGGAGCGCCGCTAGAAAACGACCTTCTGAGGCTGCTGCTGCTTTGTCGGCTGAGGCCAGCTTCACAACTACAGCCTCAGCCGCTGCTGCTGACTCTCTTTTGCTTCTTATTAGAGACTAGAGAGCTTGCAACTGCCTTCAGAGCGCCTCCTCAGCGCTGCCGCTCGCTACTGAAACTCTGCTCGAGTCTGTGTTCTGCCTTTTGCATTCACAAGGCCTACATTTTGGTTTGGTTCAAGACCAGTGGCAGCAGCAGTGTAGCGCTACTGCAAAAGAAAGGATTCTCTGCTGTAGAAATACTTTGTCAAATTCTGTTAAGCATTCAGAGTTTTCATATTTGCGCAAGTGTAAATGGACATTCCTGAACTGCAAAAAACATTCAAAAGTGTCAAATTGCATCAAGTCACAAATATTGTGAATTCGATAATAGAAGACCTGTTGCCATCTCTTTGAAGAAGGTAATTATCAAGTTTTGATTCAGGAAATTTTGAACAGGTGTCTTGGAATATCTGTAGGAAGGTGATAATGATAGGTTGTTTGAAAGTTAACATGAATTCTCAAGAGCAGAACTGAATTCAGATTTTTTGGGGGTTGAAAGTTGAAATTGTAATTTATGGACTTTCAGTCGAAACAATTTAATGGTATGAACCATAAAAAGGCCATTTTATGTGCTTTTCCTACCTCCCCTTTGCTTTGTGTCCAAAATAAGATAGGAAAAGAGGGCTATTGTTTGCCTTTATTTATACAGTAGACACACTCTCGTAAAGTGCTTTTTATGTAGGTCGTTTGGGAAAAAATTAATATTAGACCAGCAGTTTTTTGTTTTAGCTTCAGCCTATATCAGACTGCATCAATTGAAAAATATCAAAAGGCTGTCAATTTTTCAACACAGCTTCAGTGTTCGGTGGAGATTGTAAACAATACTTTGAAGGTCATTTGAGGCCTTATCGAGATCAAGAAGAAAATGTGAGAATAACACTTCTCAGACATTCTCTGCATAGCTGGGATAATTATTCACAAGATTTTTGCCTGGCAAGGAATCTTACAGTAAACAAAGTGTTTATGAGCCCAAAATTCTTTTAACTTTAAAAATCAAAATCGAGATCGAGATCAATTCTAAGGAAAATCAGTTTTTGAAAATTCAGAACACTGCTCCATATCATGGCGTCAACCATAACTGCAAAGCAAGAGACCTTTGAAGGACATTTTTGATAAATTGCGCTCAAACCAGCAGCGTTACTACTAGCGCTTGAAAACCATGTTTTTTGGTACACTTCAGTCATGTTTTCGTAGAGCACAGAGCTGCGAAGCTGAAACCTGAACCCACCTCCTCCCCTCTTAAAACCATACAAGATGGTCTTTAACTCGAGAGCTGTTTATTCCACGTAAGACTTGACTTGACAAAGATACAAAAACAGTTTTGTTATTACTTTTTCAGAGGATGATTTGGCCGCCAACTGTTTTATCCAAATAGATCCGCCATGACCAAGGCATTTAAACTCAATTGGCATCGTGAGGTGCCTGAAGAGCTACGTGTGGGCACCTCGGTAGACCGGTGGACAGAGGTAAGAAGGATTAATTTTTAGAACCCCACATATTTGGGCAAATTGACCAAGTTAAGTACCAAAATAAAAATTGCTCAAGTAAAATAAAATGTTTAAAGAAAAACTAGTTTTTTCAAACATATTGAATGGAATGATTGCTTATGTCCATAAATCAGGAATTGAAAATAAGTTTGCTGTCACTTTCAATTGAAACTAATGATTATTCATGAAATCTCCTCACAAATCTATGAAAAATGTATGCTCTGAACCTATGAACAAACGTGACTCTCAAAGACATTTGGTAGCCAATTAGAACTTGACAAAAAATCTACTTAGCAAATGCAGATATTTGTACGAAAATAGATTTTTAAATGGCAAACTACTCTTAGTGCAAGCTTTGCACGAAAAAAGGGTGCATGATTTTCAGAATGACATTTTTAGCTAGAACCTTTTCAAAAACATTTCAAAATGGGATGATTTTTTTTGCCCTAAAATATTTTTAGTGGAATAAACTTTACGACTGTCAAATAGAAGTATAATTTTTTTTTTTTTTTTGAAATTGAAAGTTAGCGGCATCTAACAATTTTCAAAAAGAAATTTTGCAGAGTAAACATCTGTGATGCAGCTCATTATACTACTCATCATCTCATCAAAGAGATTTGATGATCAAGCATATAGCTAAAAGGAGGAGAGTAGTAGGAGGAAATTGGAGATAGTTAATAAGGATAGGATTTATTTGTGGACTCCTCAAGGCAAGGATAAGATGGACTAATTATTTCGTAGAATCATTATAAGCAAGAAGATTATATGGACAACTGCTAACTGAGGCTCTTCTTTACTCAATTAGGATGGTGACGTAGAACAGGACTGCCTTGTCAAAGTTGATGACTGTGGATTCTACATCTATTGGAAAAGCAAAATCAGGGTAAGAAAACTAATTCACGAAAAAAGGACTTTTTGGTGTACTACAGCAGAAAATACATTGTCTGAGAGCTTCTCTAATTTCTTATTTCGTTGCAGGAAGGGGACGTCCTTGAGCTCATCCAAGTCAACGATATTCGGCCTGGAAAAGTACCATTGGTAAGCCAAATATTTACTGTACATAGTAGAGCATCCTAGCCCTGCTTTCTTTGTTGTGTTATACATACTGCTCTACAATGTAATGTTTGCTTGAGATCTCAAACATTCATTGCATTTTTGTGGCTTTTGTTCTAGCCTTATTGGGCAGTACAACTTGGTAACTTAACTTGTATGCCAAAGGCTATGAGTAGTGGATAAGCCTGAAGATAGAGCCTTAGAATGGCCCAAGGGAACCAACAAATTAGAAAGCATTTTGCAGTACACACATCATGATTTTACACAATTCTCTATTTTTTTGTTGCAGAATCCCAGTATTTCTTCGACTTTGCGACGCCATGGGGAAAATATCGCAGAAAAATCCATCACTGTCTGCAGTGGCCTCGACATGGTTAATATCAATCTCACACATTTTGTCTTTTCCAACAAAGAGGATGCAGATGTAAGTGAAGATTTTTGAAATGTAATCAAATGTATTAACTTAGCTAAATTGCTTTTATTTATAGTTTTGGAGGTACTCATTGTGCGCACTTACCAATAACGTGAAAATGAATAATGTGAATCCCATGACGAATTTGGAAAAACAGTAAGTAGAAGTTCCTGCTCAGTAATTCAATCAGAGGGGGAAAAGGTCATCAAGGTTAATGCTTCTTTTCAGTTGGAAACGCCTGCATATGATGTTAACAGTGGACGACCAGATTTCAGTCCGACAGATTGCCAAAACCTTTGCTTCTGGTAGAGCTGCTGAACGCTTAGTCTATTCCACTTTGTCTGATTGTGGTCTTCCCAGCGGAAAAGTGAGTTCTTCTTGTTATGTAAAACTTTTTCTATATGGTCATAGGAAATGTAAGCAGTACAGCAGCAACCTTCTTTCTGACTTTCTTTTATTGCATATGTATTGTCATGATGTATTGACCTTCAGTGCACCTGTTCCATCAACAGATAATGCTTTTCTCAGCAAATGCTGCTCAGCAGCCTTTTGTGAATACAAATAGTAGAGGTCGACAGCAGCAGACAGCTCAGCAGAAATACAATTGCTTAATGCCTTAGTATGTCAAGAAAGAACTCAAAAATACTGTGATTCAGAAAGCAGACTTGCTCGACTTGCTCTTATTTATTTTCCAGGTGCTACTATTTCTTTTTGGGGAAGAAAACTGTATTTTATGTGCTGTTAGTGTTTTTTGCAGCTGACTACTCCTCTTTTTAATTTCCTCTCTACCCTACTTTTTTTGCAGAACGACTCCATCGACCCTGAGTCATTCACATTCGAGAAATTCTACACCATCTACCAATCTTTATGTCCCAGGACAGACATTGACGACCTTTTTAGTCAAATGTAAGTTGTACTTTATTCAGATGATACAGTGCTGTGTGTATTCCTGTGCCAGACTACTTCAAAAGGTCTCTGGTATGCCTTTGATGATTGGTAAAGCTCTGCTTCTTCTCACAAAGTTCCTTCCAAATTCCCAAATCAAAGGAACTGCTGATGATCCCCAAATAAAATGTGTGTTTGTCTCCCTCTTTTCAGCACCTCGGCCAAAGAGATCTCTGTGAAAGAACTGTGTGAATTTTTGAATGAAACGCAACGGGACCCACGTTTGAATGAAATTCTGTACCCGCATTATGATGCCAAAAGGGTCTTGGAGATTATCAACAAGTACGAAAAAGACAGTGAATTGGTTGGACGTCAAGTCATTTCCAAAGATGGGCTTACCAATTACCTTATGTCTGATGAAAATGCACCAGTTTTTCTAGACAGACTAGATATTCACCAGGTAACCTTTCTAGATACAATTCTAGATCGTGTAAATATTCATGTCATGCTTGCTCTGTTGACAAAAGTCAACACTTGCTCAATGGCGGCATCTACTGACTGAGGTTTACATACTCAAACGATAATGAATGCGTTCAAGCTTTCATTTCCCCTGAAATAGAGGGGGGCTGATTTTCCATGAACTCTATTTTGCTTTTTTTCGGATGAATGACGTACGTCTAAGAAATTTGATCACACTTGAGGATACTTTGACGTAGATCTTGACTTCAATATATTGGAGAAAATCCAATATACGTTGTTCATCAAAAACACATCATTTTGCAGTCATGCGACCTTACTTGGTTTCTAATCTAAAATTACGAAATCTACCTGAAGCAAATTAGATGATTTTCAATAACTCATTGGAGATGCATTAGAAAAAAAGTAGGGAACATAATTTCCTACGTTTGTATGTAAGATACAGCCTCCAAAGTGTAATTGGCAGTTTGGCACATGAGATAAATACCAACAAGGATCTACAAGGATAAAGGGACACCTTCTCTAGCATTTTCTCTCACTACTTTCCCCCCTCTCAAGGTGCTCATTATGTCATGGCCTACAAGTAGAAAGAGGGCCTACTTTCTAATGCTTCTATGGCTCTTCAAAGCTCAGATGTAGTGCTTTCTCCTCTCTCTCTCTAAGCTCTACTCTACATTTTTCCCTAGACCCTCAACATAGCTTTACTGGCTCTAAAGGCCATGATGGTATAGAAGGCCTGTAATGCAAATGTACCCTGTCGAAAGATAGATGTAGTGAATGTACTATGTAGTACGTACAGTACGTACATTATGATAATTGGATGTCAATTGCAGGATATGGACCAACCCTTACCACATTACTACGTCAACTCGAGTCACAATACCTACCTCACGGGCCGACAATTTGGAGGGAAATCTAGTGTGGAAATGTACCGACAAGTTCTGTTAGCCGGATGCAGATGTGTCGAGCTGGACTGTTGGGATGGAAGGGATCCGGAAAATGAACCCATCATCACTCATGGACGGGCTATGTGCAGTGAAATCTTATTTAAAGTAAGTGTCCTAAAATTGAATGTTTACCTTATGAATACACTCACTTATTGTATTTTTGCTTACTTTTCAGGACGTTATTCATGCGATACGCGATTGCGCGTTTGTCACTTCTGAATACCCTGTGATTTTGTCCTTTGAAAATCATTGCAGTCGTAACCAACAATACAAAATGGCCAAATACTGTGATGACATTTTCGGGGACTTATTATTAAAAGAACCTTTACCCGACTACCCTTTACAACCCGGTAAACAGTTACCTCCCCCCGGACGGCTCTTACGGAAAATTATCATCAAAAATAAAAGGCTAAGACCGGATGTGGAAAAGGCACAATTGGAATTGTTTCGACAAGGTGAATTAGAATTGAAAGAGTCGGAAGAGGACCACGAAGACCCCAAAGCGACCATTGGTGCATCAGCTTCCCCTATTGCGGCAGCTATTGCGGGTTCGTCTACGGGTCCCAACGGTCCAAATACTACTCCGGGAAATTCGGATCAAAGTGCTGGTGGTGCAGCCAGTTCGGCCTTGCAAGTGACTTCTACACCTTACCAAGGATCGACTTTGAATGTGCATCCGCTTCTGTCTAGCTTCGTCAATTATACTACACCACAAAAATTCCAAGGTAATTTGAAATTTTTTGGAGGGTTAGAGAACCATGGACAGCCTAAACTCAGAACCCAGAAAATCGATTTGAAATGGGATTAAATCCCCTAGACGACACGCGCGAGAGAGAGGGTTCGGAATTGATTATCGATCCGGAATGCTTCCTGGCAAAAAACAACATAAAAGTTCTCATGTATCTGTTTTAAAAAAAAATCCCAAGTCAATATTTTGAATCGGGGAAATATTGCACTTCCAAGTGAATAAGTCATTCATTTTATCTTTTTTTGCAGGTTTTGAAGTAGCAGAAGAAGAAAACTGTTCTTTCAAGATGTCTTCCTTTGCTGAAGCAACCGCTTTGGGCTACTTGAGGACGTACGCCATCGAATTAGTCAATTACAACAAACGTCAACTCAGTCGGATTTATCCCAAAGGTGCCCGGGTGGAATCCTCGAACTTTATGCCTCAAATATTTTGGAATTCAGGATGTCAATTGGTCTCACTCAACTTTCAAACCCCTGACTTAGCTATGCAATTGAATCAAGGCCGATTTGAATACAACGGAAATTGCGGGTATTTGTTAAAACCAGATTTCATGCGGCGAGATGACCGGATTTTTGACCCCTTTGCTGAAACGCCAGTGGATGGCGTCATCGCTGCCCAATGTTCAGTACAAGTCATTTCTGGTCAATTTTTGTCGGACAAAAAAGTGGGCACTTACGTGGAAGTGGACATGTATGGCTTACCTACTGATACCATACGGAAAGAGTTCCGTACCAAAATTGTTCCTGCGAACGGCCTAAATCCAGTCTATGAAATGAATACGTTTTGCTTTCGAAAAATTGTCTTGCCTGAATTAGCTGTTTTAAGATTCGGAGTTTATGACGAAAACAACAAATTATTAGGTAATACTATTTTTTAAAAGCAATTATTTGTTTCTTTTGTTTTCTTTGCTAATGTTGTATTTTCAGCTGTTTGTTTACTTTTTTGTCTCCTGTCTATTTACATTCATCAGCCATTTGTTTATATTTATAAGCTATTTGTTTACATTTATCAGCTATTTGTTTACATTTTGTCAGCTCTTCATTTACATTTTGTCAGCTGATTTTCAGTTAAATTCTTGTGTTTATGTTTGTTTCAGGTCAAAGAATATTACCATTTGAACATCTACAGTCTGGCTACAGACACATTTCCTTACGTACAGAAGGCAACTTTCCCATGACTCTCCCTATGCTTTTCTGCAAAATTGAGCTTAAAGTCTACATCCCTGACGGTCTAGGGGAGTTCATGGATGCTCTTTCAGACCCGCGAGCTTTCTTGCAAGCTCAAGAGCAAAAGCGAGCGGAGCAACTCAAAACTTTTGACATTGAGGATGACGATTATGACACTTCAAACATTGTTAAATCCAAAAGTCAGAATGGAGGCAGCAAAAAGAAAAACATGATACACAATCAGAAAGATTTACCTGGTTTACCTAAACCAAAACCGGATGAAAAAGGTAGAATTTATCATTTTTTTGTCCCATTTGACAACATCTTGTTGTCCATTGATGTAATTATTCATCAATGGAGTCTTGGCATTCAATGCTTTTAAAATCCATTTCTTTGGCTTGCAGAGGAGATGAAATTCGATCCTATTACTCCGGAAGTTGTCAAGAAGGAAAAGAGCTTTGTGAAACTGACCAAAAAGCACCAAAAAGAGCTTGAAAGCTTACGCAAAAGGCAGCAAAAAGAACGGACACTAGTGCAAAAGAACCAATGTACTGCCATAGAAAAGCTAGTCAAGAGCAAAGGAAAGTAAGTACAAAACTCCTCTCTGGTCTTGGTCTTCTCTTGTAGTTCTCTAGCCCGCATCCTCCTCCACGCTTTACCCAACTTTTTTCTGCCAAAAAACTAATTTAAAAGACCTTCAAGGGCCAACTTTTCCACAGAGCTAGAAGCCATTTCCTTTTCCAAATGGCTTATGTAAAGGAATACTTTTTGTCGATGCAAAAAGATGATGTTGCATCAGGGCTTTCTAAAAATACATTCAATGTACCCTTCCCATCAAAAGTTTAGAACTTTGGCGTTCCCAACATTTACTTTACTGAGACTTGAGATGCAAACGTCAAAATGCGCCAGGCAGGTTTTCCTCTATAATTGACTTTGAAATGGGCTTTTCGGGGGACGCGCGGAGGAGGCGGCGGCTCTTGCTTCAAAACTCTTTTTCCCGGCTTTCTTCGGTGAAAGTCTCTTTGATGTCAAAGCCACTTTCCAATTTTAAAAGTTTTTTTTTACCTCTGAATATTTGTGATGCAGAAATTGGAATTTCAAAGTAGATCACAAAGTGTTTTAAAAAGCCACTTCAAGAGTTTATATTTTAGATTGGGTACATTTTGGTACAACTAGAATGTACCCAAGTTTGACCTTGGGAATCACACTTGTACTAAGATCATCTGATAAAATAGCCTTTTGAGAGGAGAAAGAAGAAGAAAGAGAAAGTCTAATCTCTAATCATTGTGTACTCAGGCTTTTCCTTTTATGGTTGCAGAGATAACGATGTGGTGAATGATCCGGCTGTGAAGCAAGTGGTGGTAGAGCAAACCAAGCAGTGGTCTGAGATGATGGAACGTCATCGCAAAGAAAATTGGGAATTGATGAGGGATCACTTGAAAGCTCAAGAAGATGTTCTTCGTGAACTCATGAAGGCGCAACAGAAAATGCAAATCAAAGAGCTCGAAAACTTCTTTGAAAAGTAAAACGTTTTTGTTGCACTTTTGATTTTTTGCTTCTGGATTTTAATGAGATTTTGTTTCTAGGGAAAACAAAGACTTGAAGCAACAACAGGCTCGTACCTCAGTTGAAATTGTCAAAGAAATACGAAAAGACCCTTCTCTCAAGTCCAATGCAGAACGTGACAGACGATTGCGAGAAAAGCATTCTCAAAACACCAAAATCTTCATTGATGAGCGAAAAGGTTGCGCAATGAAGCAAGATAAACGCCGAGAAAAATTAAAGAAACAACACGAAGCACAACTCAACGATCTCGTCAAATACGTACAAAATGTAAGATACATTTCCTAGAGTTTAAAAATTCCAATTTTTTGATGCCAAAGTGCAAAGCAGATGACTTACCCCTGCTGCTTTCCAAGTTGATGACAATTTTATGCACAATTCTAGTGCACTTGACATTTTGCCGACTATGCAATTTTCATCAAGATCTTCATCTTTCAATTTATGCTTTTAGTATTTCATTTCACTCTCAAGTATGTTTATTGCTGGTGACACTTCTTTGTGCTGCTGCTTTGCCACAGTGAAATTCAAGGTAGCTGATTAGTGTTGCCTTTCTGTTTAGGAAAAACAGTAGAGCAGCTTTTACATTTTGGAAAGTCATTGAAGCATTTTGAAAGCCTGCAGACAAGTCAATTTTCCTTGTCACTGAACACATCCTATGATGCATTCGAATAAGGAAAATCTTCTTTTTTTCATCTTCATGAAAAATGACGAAAGTAGGAACGAACGGACGGACACTTTTCCGTGTGCTTGAAAGTTTAGATGACTTTTAAAAGATTGTGTCCCATCAGTCCACAAATCTGAGTAAAATCCCCGTAAGCGAAGAAAGAAGTACTTTCAATTTTCTAAGTAAATCCTTATTGTTGAAAAATGCAAAGAAAGATTACTTCAGTCAGATTTCCAAAAGAACAGAGGACACAGAAGTAATGTAAGCCAATTTGCTAAGTAAATAAACTTCTTGTAAATAAAGTGGATGATGTGCTTTTTGCTTTACTCTCTTTGCTTGTTGGTGATTATTCTGTCTATGCAAAAAAGAGGGAAAATGCTAAGAGACCAAAAGGCCTAAAGCTACGCCTTTGGGCAGGGACAAGAAAAGATTTTCATGAATACAAATGGACTTTTATGCTAATGATGTAAACTTAGTTTTTTGCCCATTTTTCATATTTCATTTTTCTTCTTTTCAGTCTATGGATATGTACAAGAATGAAGAAATCGAATACCAATTGGCCCAAAAGCAAGAATGTTTTGTTTAGTGCTATTACTACAGATACTTTAGGTACCATCTTTATCGAGAACAAACAAAAAAGAAACAATTATTTACTACAAAGAAGAAGAAGAACTATTAACTGATTTATCTATGTATTTCCTCTGCCAAAAGAAGTTTTATCTCCAACTCCATCATCATCACTACTACTACTGCATTTAGGTCTGTTCAACTGTGTAACTGTTGTCCACACGTATTCACCTAAACAAATATAAAACAAAAATTGACTACAAACTTAGACACATTGTTTGAAAATCACTAAAAAGTCGCATTATGAGATTGAGACATTTTGTGATTTTCAAATACACTGTGCTTAGATTATTATTGAAGGCCAAAGCCAAATGTTCCATCATATTCAAAACGAGGAAGGAAGTGAAGGCAGCAACGGAAGAACGAAGCAGAACAGGAGCGAAGCCCGAAGAGCTTTAGTACGAGTGAATGCACTCCTATAGTAATAGATGTGCTGCCTGCACCACCAGATGTACTCGATGCATCTGCTATCCCAAAACTTTTGCTTCTTGCAGCTTCATCAACATAGAAAGTAAGGAATGAAGCAGAGCTGGAAAATAGACAGATTTCCATCAAATCTGTGGCAGATACATGATGCATATTGTGCCCTTTTCCAGTTGCATTTCCCCGCCTTCACATCTTCTTTCTTCTGGAGTTGGTTTACATCGTATCATCAAAAACAAAAGATGTCTTAGCAAAGAAATGCGCCATTTCAATGCTTTTTCTCTTCAGAAAATTCGTTGAAGGTTGACATAATCGGACAAATGTGATCATAAACGCCATTAGCCATATTCTATCTTCAATTTTGAGATTTGTCATGCTTATTTTCACAAAATCACTAAAAATGCTTTCCCATGACTTTTTCAAAAAGCTTCATTTGAAAGTCATGTTAGAAGTAATTAAGAGTAATTGCTTGTTGTTTCGAAGCGGGATTTGGAAGAAAGCATTATGCATTACTGCAGCCCGTGACTCGTGTCTCACATTGATGTGAAGTAATATGGACACTTTGGAAAAGCTGTAGTAGTGTGTGTACGTACGAGATCGTGGGCGTCAACAGTTTTCAAGCAGCGCTCCTCAAGCTCCTCATCTTGAGCTGCATTCGAAGTTTAATTTTTTACTACACAACTTCAAACATTCAGTCGGTGAGTGAGCGAGTCTGCGGTGTGAACGAAAAACGATTGCAAAAAACGACTTGCTGCTCAAGGTAAAATGTCATTCATAAAAATCATTGGACATTTCAGTAAAAAGATTGAAAAATTGCTGCTTTGACATCAACGAGAGAATTTGAAGCATTTTTTGGGAGGTGACATTTTGGTCAGATTTCGGAGGAGATACGGAAACAGGACAATTTACACAACAGTGTCCCAAATTACACAATACACCACGAGGAAATTGCTTGTTACCAAGGCTATTGAGTGCTGACTGACCTAGTGTACAAAATCTAATCAAAAAGGTCTTCTTTCACTGAAAATCTTTACGTTTTACTTTTTGCTTGGCGCCATCAAAGGCTAGATGGCGTTTATACAAAGAAGTCTTTGTCACTTACGTTTGATATTAAATTATCTATAGTAAGATTTGATGGTTCGCAAAGTTACTTAGATTAGTTTATGTAATGTAATTTAAATTGAATTGTGTAGTAATGACTAATTATGTAAATGTTTGAAATTATATGTCAACAATTTAGAATTTAGTCTTTGTATATTCAATTGCGTTGCGACATTGTAGAGCATAAACTACTTATTGAAAATTTGATTCAATTAGTTATGTTTATTACAAAGTTTTCACAATATTAAAATTATGGAAGGACTTTACTGGTCAACATCAGTAGTCCAATTTAAGTAAGTTTTAGCTCCATTCCAAAACTTGTTCAGTAATTTAAGTTATGTAATTATGTACGTATCATGTAAGAAAGTTAACACCATGGGCATGAACTGTACTTTCTGTACTTTCTAGATAGTCGTCATGCAATGCGAAATGTCTTTGATGCGGTCTCTAAATGTATGTAATTACTTTATGCATTACTTTCCGGATTTTTGTTGCATCGAGCGAAGCCTAAAGGCTTTAACGGTAAGAAACCCATAAAGACCGCGCGGCGCGTAAGCACCGCGGCTGCAGCTAAAGTCCACCGGTCATAAAATGTACTCTTGCATGAAGCTTTGAAAATTCTAAATTATAGGAAATAGATGCACTTTCTTTGCAGCAGCTTCACTGCAATCCAAGACCCCGCGAAGAAGCTCAAGCAACACCACAATTTTCCAATTTTCTTCAGGGGCAGCGCGGCAAAAAATTGCAGAAAAATGCTTTTACTTGGCTTAGAACACAGTTCACTCCGTGATGCCGCGCAACAGTTTTATCTTTCATGTCAAGATAACGTTTTTAGAAGGGAATGTACTAATTACAGCCCCCTCAAAAAACCCATGAAATATCCACAGTATTCGAAAATCACTCAAAATGTCTCATTTTGATCGGTAAGCGAGACGGAACAGTTTAGTAATGCCGATTCTGCCAGCTCGGCTACTTCGCCAGACCAGCCCTGGCCTACAGACAGTAACGCCATCTACTGGTTTAGTTCAACTGCTTATGTCAGACCGGAATTTGGAGATTTTCAAACATTGTGCTATCTCAAAAAAATGTCTTATATTGTCAGAAAAATGTTGCTGCTGCTGCTGTTTTTTCTGCCCGACGCGCTTCGTCCCTCTCCGTAAGCTTAGGACATGTCTAATTGAAGTCAGTGGGTGTCATAAATTCAAATCCTACTCCTATGGGAAAACACAAGTGAACTGCTTGAAAAGAAAGGAAATGTTTTGAGACGAGCGAAGACTACTTTCATAAAAGCATAAATGCATGACATCCCTTTCACTTACCCGGAAAGGAACAATTTCTCAGACAAAATGGGTGACTATCAAAACATCCTTTGTTTTCTTTCACAAAGTGTGTCCTGGATTTCTGTCTAAAAAATGTTTTTTTGTCAAATAAAAGAAAGAGTACTGCATCAGTGCTGTAAGAAATGTAATGAAGAATCGACGAGGAAGGACAAAAATCCATTTTCAAAACATGAATATGTGATGAAATCTACAAATGTCCTCCAAAGATTTTGGCAATTTGTCACATTTTTTGAAGATTGCAAAAAAAGAAAGAAGTCCGAAGGGGATTTTTTTTTCGTCTTCTTTGCTTTGCTGGCAGATCTGTAATAAATGTCACGGTAGTAGCAATACCGTAGTGATTTATTTCGCACTAAGTGACATTTTATTGTTTTGGCCAAAGGCATTCGCAGTTCGCACACACTAAAGTAGTAAATGACCAAAGTAGACTTTCGGCTTTAAGCTTAGTCGAGGTTTTTGGTCTTCTTTGAAATCAACTGCTTTTGAAACACGACGAGCAAAACTTTTATTTGCCATTTGTTCGCTCGGAAAGTATGGACACGCATTTTTGAAACTACTTTTACTACTGACTGATGATGTCCTTTGCTGCATGCATAGCTGCTCTGCACCACCGACTTTTGCTGCCTTTGCTCATATTTTTTCCGACATTTGAGCCTTTGGGGTCTTAATCGACTTTGAAATCTTTTAAACGCTAGCATGATTTTTGCTTCGACAGCGCGATGCTGAGCGGCGGCGGAGAACATTTGTGGTCAAACGTCAGGATTTGGGGTAAAACTGTAGCTTGTATCAAAAAAAGTGAAAGCTGTGAATGCAGTTTCCCGGAAACACTTAACATTCTTCATATGAGGACGTCACATATGAAATCTTGTTGCATAATGTATTCAAGCGCATTTACAGAATAAAAGTTAGTTTATGTAGCCCGAAAGTGGGAATAAACGGTTTATACTGCTATCTTAAACATTAAAGAAAACCTAAATTTACATTAGAATATATTGATAGGAAGTACATATAGCGCTTATTGTTATATATATCATGCGCACGCACACAGTTTGAGGCAAAACCCATAGGAACATTGATTCAATCGATAACAGTTAAAAAAATCTACTTCAGACATTATTTATCTGATTCAACACAATTTTATTGAGACTTTAGTAAATTGATATTCCTTCTTCGATCGGTTTCTTGTTACAATTACACGAACTACACCAATATAAAGTATTTTTTTGCCAGAATGGTTGAAATATATAAGTTTATTATTTGTTTAGAGATTGAAAACTTTAATCAAATATGTATGCTCATAAAATGTTCGAAAGTTGAAGTAATGTTTAAACGCCATCTAACGTTAGTTTTTGTTTTAGGGAAAATGGCTCCTTCTGGAAATACAATCCCCCAAAGGTTTCGGTCAAGACCATCACCGACTCTCACCAGCAGTAAAGAAACCACAGAAATGAATGTGAAATGGGACGAACTACTAGATCGCAGACAGATATGCAAAGAACGATACAGCAAAGAACGATACAGAAATATCAAAAAGGAATTGGAAGATGCTACAGACGCTTTAACTCAGATTGGCAAGAAGAAGGAAGATAAATTACAAAATCCTCCTGTCATAAAATTAGATGCTTTTTCATTCATTCCTTCCGAAAGGAGCTCGAGAAATGAAATAAGTAAGAGTTCGAGAAATGTTGAACGGAACTCAAAGTTTGTGGATTCGATTAGTTCGAAAGTTTGTGAAGATAACGGATCAAGAAAATCGAGTTCGAGATTCAGTGATCGAAGTTCAATTAGTTCTGACTTGAGTTCAAGATTTAGCTGCGATCGAAGTTCGAGAGAAGTGAGTTCAGGATTTGTCGAACGAAGTTCAAGAGGACGTGATTCCAATTCAGATCAAAGGCAATTTGGTTCGAGATTTACTGAACGTTGTTCAAGAGTTCAAGAGCCAAGTTCAGATAGGATTAAGTATGGTTCAAGATTTACTGAACAGAGATCAAGTTCAAAAGTTCGTGATCAAAGTTCAGATAGGATTAATTATGGTTCAAGATTTACAGAACAAAGATCAAGTTCAAAAGTTCGAGACCAAAGTTCAAATGGAAATGGTTCAAAACTCAATGAACGAAGCTCAAGGGAAAATCGAAGTTCAGATCAAGTTCTAAGAAGTTCAGATCAAATTCTAAGAAACTCAGATCAATCTCTAAGAAATTCAGATGAATTTCTAAAAAGGTCAGATCAAGTTTTAAGAAGTTCAAAAATCTCTGAAAAACGAACTTCTAGTGATTCTCTTGTCTCCAAGGCTTCGTCGCATTCTGAACCGTTTTCATACAGAAGTTCACTAAGTTCAAACACAACCGAATGGAATTCGAAAAGTTCAGATTTCCAAAGAAAAATTACAACAAAAGTTGAACCTGCTAATAATTCAATTTCTGAAGGGTCAAAATCATCGAAAAGTTCAGTGATCTTCCCGATGCAGTCATTTGAGGAGGCCGCAAAAAATGCCAACAATTCAAGAACACTTGTCGATAAAGTAGAAAGGAATGCCGATGTTCCCACAGAAAAGACAACAAAAGTAGAAGTAGGGGTAAGCATATACAAATTCTTGAGTTACGCACAACATGCAAAAAACCTCCGTTTTATTTTTTTTCGTCTAGGTCATTGGTCACAAAAACTTGACAATTTCAAGCAGTTCTTCTTCAGTCGAGTTGCGACTGCCGTCACTCAAGTATCATGACATTGATTTTCTAAGAGCCTCGGATTGGCATCAATGCTATGAAGAAGAGTCTGCCTTACATTTGCCCAAACCTGCCGGAGTTTCTGTTGAGTACACTGCCTGCCAATTAGTATTAGCTTTAAAGAAACGAGTGGATGTATTGGATACATTGAGTGGTCAACCTGCCAATTCACATCGTCTGGAATCAATCATGGCACCTACTTTGATACGTAATCAAGAGCTACAAACTATAACGAACTCAAAGTAAGGATACTTCACATTTTACCAAATTCCTTTTTGTAATACGTACGTCGTGCTCTTTTTTTGGCAGTCGTAGTTAATCTTTCCCAAGAGACTTTTAGTAATACGTGCGTACTTACTCTATTTTCAGCACTTGCACTTCAATTTTCCCAAAATACTTTTTTTCCAGACAACCTGAAATCTATGAATGTGATGACTCATGCGAAGAATGGGAATACGACGAGGACGAGTCTCCAATGCTTTTACCCGGACTCTTGTCCCGCACAAAGTTCCGCAATGAATACTTGAGTGATCCATACGTTAAGGAGACTTGTCTTAACCTTCATGGAAAAGTGGAAGTGACAAACGCCGTGCGTAACTGGGTGCAAAAAATGTGCGACAAAAACAACGCTTTAGGTCAGAACAAACTTTTTTGTTGTTGTTTTAAAGTGTGGGATAATACTAGTGTATCCCTTACATTCATTTTCAAAAGCATTTACTTTTTCAATTCCCATGAGTCAGAGTGATGTAAAAAATGTTCTCCATTTGAAAGGCGGGCATGCCTTTTAACCGCAGCAGACAAAACACTTTTAATTCATCTCTGAATAGAGTAGTGCACTACTCAGTTTCAAGTTTGAATTTTGGAACCCAAAATTACATTTGAAATGAAATATGAGTCTTTTATGGGGTATTTAGCATTTCGCAAAATGCATTTTCACTGCATTGCCAAAATTATGGTCTGCGAAATAGCATCACCAACACTTCCCCTTTCTCAAATGATAATTAGCATTCCCTAAATCGCGCCGTTTGCATGTAAGATACGACCTGTTAATTGGCATAATACAGCAGCAGAATACATAAAGATCCATTTTTATTACATTCCAGTGACCGATTTAAATTCTTCACTTGGTTTGAAAAATGTGGAAATTATCGAAGAACCGTATCTTGACGAAAAATTAGAAATATCTACTGGATACACCCAAGTATCGCGTACACCTGACGGTATCAAGAATGGATACTACCGAAAAATCATTCAAGACACAGTCACAGAAATCGGTCTGTACAAGAATGGAGAATCACTAGGTCCTGTCTGGTACAGACTAGAAGGCGATGCTTACAAAGTCACTTACAACGATGAATACATGACGTATCTGTATCCAGACTGTATCAGCTGCATTCATAGCGAATTAAAAGATGGATCCTTCATGACCAATGGCAAATTCGGCAAAGTGCAAGATTTTCACCAAAATGGAGGATTACCATTGCCTTTAGTACAACTACATGATGTATCGGATACATACAATTACGATATTTCATCTTACCTAAGAATAGCCAAAAACCCATTACTGAGAGACCCATATGAGCAGCAAACCACTTACATTGGACCATCAGGAATACATCCCGAGGCGGGCGAAGGCCTATTTGCCAAACGAGCTTTACCCAAAGGGACCTTAATTGCTATTTTTAATGGTGTTAGAAAACGAGATATTGAATATGGTCATAACGTAACGCAATTGGTTCATTCTCCTTACAAAATTGCTTTAAAACGTGGTGTGGACTTGGATATACCAGATTCTGCAATTTCTGCCAGAAAGTATTGTGCTACATTAGCACACAAAGCTTCCCATAGTTTTACCCCAAATTCTGGATTTCAAATTTTTGAGCATGTTAGGTAAGTGTACCGGATACGAAAAGAAGCCAAAGATTTATGCTTTTGTTTATGTCAAAACACAATGTCACTTATCAGTGACGTATCTCTGATAATAAGTCACTAAGCAACAACAGATGACCGATACATCGTAAAATACTTTTACAGGTTCGGCAAAGTAATGTCAATAGTGTCAGAGCGATCAATAGAAGCCCATGAGGAAATATTTGTCAACTACAATTACCGTGTATGGCAAGCTCCGTCATGGTACCAAGAACAATGGGTTCACTTCAAACGTGATATTGAAAAAATGCCCGAAGAAGCCATTTTCGATACAATTTGTAAGATGAAGAGAAATTATGGCGTTACTTTACCTTTTCCCAATCCCCATAAAAATTCTGAACGTTTTGCACCATGTGCAACGTGTCAGCAACATATTAGTTTAACTGAAGCTTCACTTTCTTGTGATATTTGTGACCAATGGCATCATGTATCGTGCACGCCTGTATCTGTCGACAACTACACTGGTTGGACCTGTAAGCGCTGTGCTAGGCATTTGTCAAGTAGAAGTATTAGCCAAGATCGTTGAATCGATGTATTTTGGACATTTTTGCTTTCATTGTAAATGTATTATGACATGACTTTCGCAATCATGTATTGTAAAGGGGTCCACCCATAATTCATACCGTCATCAAGTTTCACAATTCATACACTCAACCTCCATAATTCATACCTAATTCTGTCATCAACCTCCATAACTCATACCCAAAGGTGAAATCAGCGTCAATGTTTATATTTCATACCGTCAAACTGAATCAAGGTTCACAATTCATACCATAAAATATACTGAA